>JAVSBS010020728.1:0-24918 GCA_033124195.1 Coracias cyanogaster | reverse complement strand
TATGGTCCTGCTTGGCAGGGGGGTTGGACTCAATGATCTCCAGAGGTCCCTTCCAACCCCTAACATTCTGTGATTCTATGATCTTGCATGATTTGCTTTGATAAACACATAAATTAAAATGTGAAATAATAGCTGAATTGATGATGACAGCATGAATTAGTTCCTTCTTGCTGAAGTAAAAGCTTATTTAAAACATTTTTTTAAGTTAAAATATCCCTTCTCATGTTTCTTAGATAAAAATTTTCTTTTGTCCCCAAAAACAGGAGCTCAGAATTTTTGTTAAAACTAACACGGCTTGAAGTTAAAATTTATGAACAAGGAGAATAATAATTCTATGTTTAATTACATGTAGTTCTCTACATATGGCTATTTTCTGCCCTACACTGGAAAAGCTGAATCTTAGTGAGAGGGAGCAAGTACAGGCTGCATCTAACCTTTGGGAACGGGTCACATGGCTACCAAGATGTATCTGCATAGCACAGCTCCACAAATTCTGCTGCTAAAATCCTATTTTGCACACCTTACATCCATAGGGGGAAGACAGAAATGCTCCATCATTTCTGTGAGGCACAGGAGGCACAATACAGTTTGAAAAAGCAGAATCTATCTTAACTTTGTTTAGTTTTAAAAACTGATTTTGCTGACCAAGTCTTTCGGCTCTCTGAAGAAAATGTGGTAGGCTGGTATTAAGTTACTATTTTGGGCTGTGTGCTGCGTTTCCATTGTTCCTGTTGTCAGGAGGAATGACACTAGAAGAACAACATCATCTTCTATGGGATTTGCTCGTTTTCAAAACCTATTTTGAGGCCTGAAAGAACAGGCAGTCTTTTTTGCTGAAAAAGACCAAGCATGTTCTGCATTCTAACTATGAATATTCCCAGAAGAAGATCCATCTCAATTTCACAAACACCTCAGTAGTTCTCAAGATTTCCTTTCTTTCTGTCTGTCTTTCAGACAGAACAGGCACACAGCCGCAGCAAATCACTCCCTGTGCCAGTGCATTCATCAATTAGTTTGAAAGAAATTGCCCAGCACACAAGGCTGAGCTTATGATCAGACAGGAAATTATGGTCTATTATGCAATTTTATCTTGTCTGTGATTGACTGCACATCACAGGGCCACTCAGTGGCAGCCACTGATACTTGTTAAGGTAAAAACAACGTTGTAAAAGCAGATGGTGGAAGAAAGACACCAGCAGATCAGAAATACTGAATCTGAGTATAAGGCTTTTAGAAATAAAACAGAAAGATTTTAAAACATAGTGTTTCTTTGCAGTGTATTGACATTAAAAACTGTATTGTGTTTCCAGACACAGTGGAAGTCTACCAAGTTCTCCTGCTCACAGTTTTCCCTCCCACCATATTTAGAGCACTCTGGACATTAGCAGCTTTATACCTGTAAATAGGTGATTATTTTGTGTAGCATATGCTCCATCCATAGGCTCTATCAATATATGAAGTTACAAATATGAGTAATTTCATATACAAATAACCTCACTGAGCTCAAGAATACTTTTTACAATTTTACAATGTTTAGGGATACAACAATTGTGACATATATAGTTACAGTGTCAATATGTCCATCTTAGTAGCACATTTTTAAACAACATATGAACCCAATTACTTATAAATACAGATAAAATAAACTGTGTCAGCTTAGGCAAGTGATAAATGTGAAACAAGAATAAAATCAGAACAAGATTTATATAAATAAAGCCATAAAATGGTTTAAACCAATCATCCAACTAAAACTACACCTTTGTAATGGCATGTATGAGCTCTAAGTAATGACTGAAATGAAAAACTAAATACTGTGGCAAACTACAGAGCTTAAATATTTATAGAAATAGGTCATTTGGTTAGATATATAGAAATGTATTTAGAGGAACTTAGCAGTAAAATTAAATCAGTTCAAGAAGAATAAGAATTATTAACAAAAATGGCTGTTTTAAACTGAGTACATCAAGCATTAGGTATGAAAGTGACAATGCTCTTGGAATCTTCATTTTAGAAAAGAGAAGTAAAATATGGACGTATTTCTTCATATAAATTATTATACTGATAATAAAAAAGTGGTTTTCTTCAGTTTCTCTTTCCTCCAAAGAATTAATCATAAATGATACAACTGAATAGTTAGTGATTTTCAAATAAAATAATAATAATAATAATTCTCATTATGGAGAAAGGAAGTTACATCTGTAACAAAAATATATACAAAATACTTTGAACCATTGGTTTTTTGTGATACCGCTTGTGGTGGTAGTTGTAAAACTGCAAATATTTATTGATAGATGGATTAAATCCTTACTTTCTTTCTTGAAAAAAAAATCCAAAATACCTAGCACACGTCTCATTATTCCCAGAGAATTAACATAAGTCACTTTAATAGGAGACCTTCTTTAAATTTGCCAAAAGACAACGTTATTTAGTTTAATAATGCATCCCATGCAAGATTTTTCTGCATGATTAATGCAACTGAAACAGCAATTAACAGTTATACTGTTCAATTGCCATGATAAACAACTTCTGTAAGGATATTACAACAAGCAGAGAAGCCAAGAAGTGTATGAAACCAGATTTAAAAGGGGACTGTTACGTTCCTCAAAATCCAGCTTTTCTGAAGCCAGCACTTTTATGTGCTTTTCACTCCTAAGCCTCACTGGCCTCGTAAGAGGTAGGAAGAATTTCTAAAATCCCAGAAGTTTCTGGCAGTCACAAGTTGTAGGTGCCTGGGGTACAAGCTAATTCTAGACCATTGGTAGACTTGGGCTACGCTGCATCTTCTATAGTGGTGCTCTGGCCTGTCTGTGAAATACTTTTAAGCTCTTTCATCACAAAAAGAGCCAGGACTGATAGAGAAATGGATGCCTGGTTAAATAGAAGGGAGCACCAAATACCATGAGTTAACAAAGTGATAATCCTTAGCTTGAAGAGCTAGGAAGACCCAGGAGACCACAGAAGCCTGATGCCTGTATCCAGACAACACTCATCAGATAATTACTCTGAGTGACTCATAAAAGATCACTTGAAAAATTTAGTAAATAAATTTCACTGCATGACAGAGCAGTGCAAAAGGGAGACAAAGGGAATAATGAAAATGAGAATAAAGACTGGAAACGGAAAATAAATGGATCAGAGGAGGAAGAAAAGGCTTCTCAAGGATTAGGGAGTCAGTGCCATGATTTGCGGAGTAAAACTGAATGATCTCTAATTGTCTCGTGTAGTACAGGTAACTCATGAAGCAGCATGAAAAATGTCCTTACTCCCTGTAGGCTGTGCCTTTTAGGAATCAGAAGAAAACAGAAGCTTGCAAAGATTCTCTAATTCACACTAAAGGTAAAGATACAGGATGGATATCTGTAAAAAAGAATACATTTAAACATTTTTACTTTTAACATTTTTTTAAACTATTCAATAAATAGTAGGGGGGTTTTAAGAACAAAGAGTAGAAGGAAAATAAAGAATAGCACAGGTAAAAGAATGCAATCACAAGGGAAGTAAACAGGAAAAACTGAGTCTATCTTTCAGTGTATACTTGCCAAAACATTTCCATCTCCTGCGAAAAGTCATGTATTTTACAAACTTAAATATTGATATTTATTTGCCATGCAAAATTTCAACAGGGAATAGTCAGTCCTAAATTTACAATACGTAGATGTCAAAGTTGTATGAAAAAATAAAAAGCATAAATATGTGATTCTTCAAAATAAGCCTGTATCATTGGCCAGAGCATCCAACAAAAAATTAAAGTCTCTCAAAACTTGCAGGAATCCTAAATGAAGACATGGACAAAAGGACACTGATACAAATATTGGTTTGAAATACCTGCTCTTTTCTAAAGTAGTAAAACTGTATAATTTAAAACTACTTAGCACTTTTCTTCAGTATGTTCTGGCTTTAATAGCTCAGTGCAACTCTGGGTCTTTTTGCCACCTAAATGAACAAAGAAGCTAGAATTCTGCTCTTCAACTGATTGAAGGCCTTCTAAAGGAAATAGTAGATAATACTAGAATAGTATATAATACTCCAGTAGAAGAGAACACTCCTCTTTATTGCTCCCTTGCAGATGCCATTAAGAGAAGACAGGCTCAATATAATGTGTCCAACTTGGGTTCTTCTAATACTGCTGGGATAGTGTAACTTTCTACTCAGAAAGTGCCACCCCCTTACATTAGTTTTATCTGAAGAGTAAAAAAAATATATATATACGTAATAGAATAGTTACTGAACCAAAATACTTAAGTAAACCCAGACGTAAAAATGATTCAAAAAAAGCACACATGATACCTTAAGCAAAAATGGAGAACAGCTTTACGTAAATGTAACAGCACTTTGCGACACCTTCCTTCAATATATTTGCACTGATGCAAACTGAGATTGAATACTGTTATTGCAATGACTTTGTGAAGGTCATAACAAGAAAACACTCAGAAAACTGCATTAAAACCAACCCTAAGCAATCTCTTTTGAAAAACGCAGTTGCTGTGTCTCTAATGACCGCACGCGCTTTGGGTTCCTGCTCCGTAGCTGTGTGTGGAAGCTCTGAGACCAGAAGCAGCCCGGGCCCAAGAGCAGAGCCAAGCGCACTGCAATCCCTGATCCCTGGCAACATCAGGACTGCTCCAACAGCTCTCCCAAAAACACATGAGCTTATGTGAAACTCATTACAAATGCTGAAATATGGTGGAAAGGGTATCTAGTAGTTCCTTTAGGAGACCCTCATCATATATGTACTACAAATACGCACACACTGCCTTTATATAGATACGCACGATACAGAGGTAGACACACATTGCATACACACTGTGCATGTTTGTATATACTACCGTAAAATGCTATGGGTATATTATTGCCATCTTATTAAGTATATAGCATTTTGAATATTTTAGAATTTACTGTATAAATATTTGGTTCATAGATTATAAATAACTATAAACATGAAATCATAACCTTTTTTCAAAAAAGCTTGTTAGTTATTAAAAATAACTTCTGGGTACTTTTGATAGCGTTTAACTTTTACTATCTTTTTATTATTGTCTAGCATTTATCTTTTTCCAAGTCTGTGACCAACTACATGTTCATATGTATTCATTAAAGTGTTAGCATATTAAAAGAGATTTTATTATACCGTGGCTTTGATAAGACATGTATTTATTTAAATTATATACCAATACATACTTGTTAAAATAATATTCTGAACATAGAACCTTACAGAATATTACTCATTCTGTCATGAATAAGTGGTAAATACTCAATCTAAGTAATAAAATAATATTTAATATACAGTGTGAAAACATATTATGGAGCTGTCAAAATAGTTAGATTCTGACAAACTGGTTAATTTTCCCATGAAAATGTTTTAGAAAACTTCCATGCATTAAGGCCTGATAAATATTCATTTTCAGGAAAATTGCTATGCATAATTCTGAATTTTTCCAAGAATGTTCTTTTGTTCTTTCAAAATGAATTTACCTTTCAAATTTTAATACAAGAATTCATAATATTGGCTTTGCATCCCAATCTAGGATGTATTCCTTCCTGCCTGTAACTGTGGTTTTTTTTTTCCTTTTTTTTTCCTTTTCAGGATTAAAAATACATTTTCTGAAAAGTTATCATGCAGACACACATTCTTGTGCTACATAAAAAATAAACCCCACAGTCTTAACTATGAAACTCTGAAATGGTCTAGAGTAAGGGAACTACATGTGACAATTCTGTTGCCCTTGCAGTACTTTGCTTCTCTCCTGCTGCTGTTTATAAAATCAAAGCAATGGAAGTAAAATGTCAGATTTAGGTACTGTTTTTAAAAACGGTGGAAGGAGCCTGTTTATCAGTGCTTAGATAGGATATTACTCAAAGATGTGAGAAAACACAGATTTCAGTACTGTTTAGGAGTTCTATTCATCATTCTGTTGAGTTTTCCAGAACAGATAGACTCTCACTGTTGAATTTTGCCATTCATTGAATCAAAATTTCAAACAGCTCATGTTTAACTTTTGTCTGGGTATTTGTAATATTAACCTGGGATACACAAAAACCTTTTCCAGATTCTGTTCCAGTAACTATGCACGTATGTTATAAGAAAAGAGGTCCAAACATGCTGATTTTTTTTTTCTTACTGTCAACCAAAACTGTGGTGAAACTAGGATGGAAATCTATATTAACCTCTACTACTTTACATAGGAGTTGTTATTTCAAATATGGACCAATCAAACAAAAAAATAAAACAGGTGGAAATATACGCTGTTCCGTTACTAGAGGAAGTTCTGAACCTGGTTTTAGGTACAAAGAAGACAGGAACCTCCTTGACAATTTTGTGAAAGAAAACCTTCTGACAAAACAATTTGGCAGATTGACCTGAATTCAGAAACAGCTTCTGAATGACAGCTGTGTGGCTTTTTATTAAATTATGATGATGTTATTAATCTATTTACTTCCTTGAATATAAGATTTATTTGAAAAAAAATCACTATATCTTTGTAGTCTGATCTGTGTGTCCCTCAGCATCGGCATCCACGGTGATTGCTGTCATCCTGACAATTAGGACCAGATTGTCTGAAGAGTTTTTAATATAGTGAACTGTCACTGCAGTTGACTGCATGAGACACCCAGTTGTGTTCATGTGTACAAAGAACCATTGGCTGCACTAGGGAGACAGCTTGACTTACAGAAGGAAGGGTTTCTTGCAAAAGTGCCACAAAGTCTTTCCTAAGGCGGTAGACAGATATTAAATTATAATTGTGTATCACTTTGAGGAACTAGGCTCAGTCAGTGAACCCCTAAAATGCAAGAAGGCTCAGAGGAGATGGCCAAGGGCAATGTGCTCCTGAAGCTCATGGAAGGATATAGAGAGTCACTGGTGACAGCTGCTGCCAAGAAAGTGGATCTTCGCTCCATACCAAGAGGCCCAGAGGGTGGCTTTGGTCTAGACAAATGGCTGTTATCAGCTGAGTGGATCAGCAGGCTGCAATCAGTTTAGTGGATCAACTGGTTATGTCAATTGAGTGAACCAACCAGTTGTGTAACTGTTCATCCCTGAGTTAATCAAAACAGAGCAAATGTCTTCCTGCATGTGCTGCACCAGCATAGTGGGGTATATATGCACCTCCACCAAACACAGAGTAGAAAATAACAGAAGAATGAACAAAAAGAGCTTTGGACAGAGCAACGGGCTTGAGCAGACTTCTCACTCTGTGTATTCCTTCCTGGCCACCAGAGATGCCCAGTGTCATGACTGTGAGCATATTCTACAGATGGTAACGAGGATCACATTCACATTGTGATTCAACTGTATAGCAAAATTGCTATATTCTGCAAAGTGTAATTTGTCCTAGCATTGTGATTTATGTGTAATGTTGTCTTGCTCTAAGTCAAAATCCCATGTTAACATCATATAACTTCAAATAAGTACATTTGTTATTAAACACTAAACTTTCCACATCTGGAATATCTAAAAGGAGATGGTCAGAGAGAACTGGGCTCCAACAGGAACAAATAGTCTCCTATGCTTGACATAAAATATCCATTTATTTACTAATACTGAATCAACTTTCAAGATCTAGATAACTTCCTTTCAGCAGGGAAAGGCAAACAATATCAAATTGTGTCTAAAGGATTATTTTTGATACAGCAAATAAGATACAGGAAGTGCTTATTTCTAGCCTTACTCTGCTCTTCCAGTGCTGTCAACTAAGGAAATCTTTACTAATCAATATATCAAACATGCTAAATAACAAAGTCAGAAGTTCACAGACTACAAAGCAAAGAACCCAACGGAAAACAAGCTCAATATTGCAATGTGACCCTGCGACCTTTACTTGGTTCTGCAGCTGTTTGGTGAAGGGGATTTCCCTCTCCTCTGTCTCCTCACTGAACAGGTGATACTACCACAGGTCATTGTCACTAAATTATTTTCAGTATTAGAATTCATCAGGTTAACCGTGTTGCTAACAGTGACAGGACTTGTTCTCTAAGTAGTGTTACCTTATTCAGCATGTCATATCAGAGTAAGTTAAAGCCCTGCAAGTGGGTTTTTATGCTGAGGCAAAGCATACATTAAAATGATGAATTGTTGGGAATCCTGATCAGAGAGAGGTAAATTTGTATTTCTTGCTTGAATAAATTTTACTGTCTTACATTTGGTTTGTAGATTACAGAAGCATGCATTTGGTGACAAAACAGGCCTACTCAAGCAGGTGGATGCTCAACCAGCTCTCAATCACTGTCAGGACTTGGGGAGTAACTGTGTTTTTTTCAAGCAACTATTGTTTCCAGAAATAAATCACAGCAACACAAAAAAACATCAGTGAAATGACATGCCTTTTTTGGTAATATTGTCTGCACATAAACTGCATTTGACATTTTAAAAATTAATTTTTCTAATAGCTACTTCTAGTTGTGGAATAAGTCATCTCATTATCTGCTGGCCTCTGGCACTAATATCCAAATTCTTTTAGAAAACCTTAGAACCCCTACTGTGGAAAAGCTAAATATTACAAATAATACGCTACTACAGAATTCTTCAAAAATAGATTTGTTTTGTGCTAAGAATTTCTGAAGATTATTATAATCAGATATATTGAGTTAACTTTAAAAATACTAAATAAGTTAGGTTGTCAGAAGGAATTACAGATGTTTTCTTCAGCTGTTGTACCAAATCATTCCCAGTGGTCTGATTATTTATGGTCTCATTATCTGAGGTCTATTGTATATCCTTGGGAAGTGGAACTGGAGCTTTATCGTATAAAACTCAACCAACCACATAGTAAAAAAGGCCTGTTCTAAACTCTTCACCAACTAAAAATACATATTGTCCCTCTGATAATAACCTACAGTGATGCTAACAATATTTCAACAGCAGATCCTGCTTGAAGGCCATCCCTAATATTTATTTTCTGTAGCCTTTCTCTGAAAATATAGCCACACACTGGCCTCCGAGTAAGGTCAGTCTGAAAAAATACAGTACCTAGCAACATCCTTTGTCTGGAATTTTAATTCCCGTGTTTTGAAATGTGTTTACTAATGCCAAGCATGAAAGAAGAAGAGAAGCAAGTATGTACAAGGGAAAAGAAAAAGCTTGAGGAGCTCTGCTGAGACTTCAAAATCATGCCTAAGGGTAGAATCAATCTTTATGTTAACAGAAATGTTGGGGCAGCAATTGTCTCTGTCAGAACGATCATTTGCTCAGATAACAACAGGGTGACAGCAATCACTGTGAGTTTTCCCTTGGGCAATCTGCATAAATGTACAGACAACTTCTTCAGGCCTCACTCCTCACAATCTCCTGACTGCTACTGGAGAGCACACTCAGCTGCCATGCAGTAAGCAAGGCAGAACCAGAACCTGGAAAGCAAGTTACCCCTTCTCAAAGCAGATGCAAATATAGGGACGTGAACTAAAGCCATCTTCTTTTTCTCCTCCTTTTTATTTAATAGAAACTAAAACCTATCCAATCTTAAAAAATACATTGTATATTCATTACATTAAATAAATACAATAATTTGATTTTTCCAGTCATTTAATGCAGACTTTCACTAAGTGCAAGGCAGAACAAAAACCACATGACAAAAAAGTAAAAATAAAACCCCAAAGCTTACATAGTGTTGAGCTTCATCAAAATTATCATCAAATACATCAAAGAATCTCACTTTAGTGGAAAACATCATAGCTCCACTAATCAGCAGTTCAAGTACATAAATCTGCATTTTGGGAGGTATAACTCAAGATGAAACTTTTCCAGAAGTTTGAGATTTAACATCCACATTTGTCACAGAAATTACTTAAAGAAAAATAGGGAGAATGGGGAAGTGCTGCTTTAAAACTTTTTCACAACATATGCAAACCAAAAGTTCTTTGATATTGAAACTACTGTAATGCAGCTCTTTAGAGTGTAGGAAACATGCACTGACATGTAGAAAACAACATGCATGGACTTCTAGCACTACACCTACACTGACAAAAGAGATACTCCCAAAAATCTCTTGAGCCACAATCTGTAAACAAAGAAAGAACAATTGAAGAGACCACAATCACTTTTAGAGTCCATTAGAACATAAATTGCCTTTCTAATTAACACTATTCACAAATAGATCTTCAAAATATTGTGCATACTTCTGTGAAAAGGATTATGTAAATAACATGTATTTGCAAAATTGTTAACTGTGCCAAGATTTCTATTTATTCAGTGGAGCAGTCTAGCAGGTCTAACCAGTAAATAATGTAACTTAAGGCCAAGCTCTTAAGCTTTTTCTTATAAATAATGCATACAATAAAAGAAAGAATATGCATAACTAACATCTGACCAGAGAAATAATATGTATTTTCAGATGACTAGTGTGTACATACAGGATGTAGCTGATTTTTTTTTTTTTTTTTTTAATATGAGATGACTCTTGCAGATAAAACTGCATATTTTATGACTCTGAATGAGTGGAGTGATACCACAGTTACACTGAGATGAGCTTGTAATTTAACAGACATTTCTGAGTGCTCTAAAAATCAACATGTATCCTCATTTGTCTTGAAAGCTGAATGGTATAGAAACTCAGTTTAGTACTAAAACATATAGTATGTTGTTACTGGATTTTTATTGTTTTACTTCTGTAAAAGATTAGATCTCTAGATTCCCGCTCAGATCAACAGAGTTTAGCTCCTGCAGAGCATCCATACCCAAAGCTATAGAAGGAACCTAGATGCATAGGTTTGCCTTGTGTAACAGCAATGCTGTTGTACTGACAGTCTAAAGATGTGATCGTGACACAGTTTTAAGGAGACAGGATGCCTATAGGCTGCTGAAGACAGATAAAGAGGAGACAGGCTTGAAGGCACAGAAGCTCTTCCTCAGGTCTGAAATACAAACTGCAGTCTTCAAAGGTACATGGAAGTTGACAATGATTAATCTATTTGGATGCCCTTGGACCACCTAAAAGGGGTAGGTATTATACATTATCGCAAATTGTATTAGCAGTGGAAAGGTTATTGGCAAAAATGACAGCTGATGAGGTCCTAAGTAGCTGATTACTTGTAGTCACATAAAACTTTAATCATTTATCCATATTTGATGCATTTATACTACCTAGACACAACAGGCTATAGAACAGTCTCCCAGGCTACAGCTCTGGTCAATGGAGATAAACCAGTAGGATAAATGACTCTGTCGAAGTGACTCAATTTTTTCAGTTTGAGAAACTGGTTTTAGATCAATCCTGCCCTTGGTGTTTCCTGAAATGCTGCATATTCCTTGTCTGATTCATGCCTATTAACCCATCAAGGCTGGCCACAGATAGATCCCATACATTCTCCATACAGGGAAGCAATATTTGTTAGGAATTATTTGTACAAAGCATCTTCAGACTATGTGACGCATTGTAGCTATTATCTCTGTGAACACTGCAACCAGGTCTCATTCATCTTAATGCCCCAATGTATAAAGCACGTTTGGGTTAGTGGCACCTCACTGAAGGCATCCTGTGCACGTCAGCCAATGTGGGCTTGGTCTGCTGCACTGCTCTATTATCAGCCTCTATCTCCAGTTTACTTAGAGAGATATTGTCCCCAGCCTAACACCCAACTTCAATAATTACAATATCTTAATTAATTTGGTGCTACTTTCTTTCTTTTTATATAAGGTTTAAGACACTTAGAAAGCATATGGTTCAGTAGAAGGATAGTCCTCTAGAAAGCTTCAATTACCAGCACATCAACAAAATATGTTGGTGACACCTGCTGACCTTTCTACAGACTTTCTCATTAAAAGATCTCCAATGTTAATGTAAGCATTTTACTAATAGATGGGATGCACTAGCTAGTATTCCAACAACAAATCAAATGCACAGGGTTGTATTTTTCCTAATAATATCCCTATGCTTCATTCCAGCATAGTCTGTTATTTAAGTATAGCCCTTAGCTCTTAGCATTTTTTTTCCCCATAAAACCACGATTATTTTTTCATAGTAAAATGCCAGCTTCATAGAAGCAGAGGAAGAATGGAAGCATAGGACAAATTCCATGAATTGTCCTTCAGGAAGCTTGTTTGAACCCAGTGTGAACACAGAACTTCTGGGTCTCAGTTCACAGCTTCAATCACTTAATCATTTCTATTTAAAAAAAAAAAAAAGCAAGCAGTGAGAATGTTACAAAATGAGATGACTTATCCCATTAAAGTTTGTTACATGCTCAACAGTGAGCGTGCACTGGTACCCTGGCACTCTGGAAGGTGTTAGTGCTTTGAAGGTGCAGCCCTTTTTTAGCCTCAGTGTTACTGTCTGTCCCATGATCAGCCTGACTTCACACAAGTGCTCAGCTGCTCTCTGGAGAACATGGACCCACTGGCATGGAACTCCAACATACAAAACTGAGGACTATGAGGATTTTACAGCATTGATGTGAAACACACCAGACCAACAGGATTAGGAAACATGGGTGTTCTCTGGCATTTTTCAATGACAGGTATGCTTAAATCATACTCACTTAAAGTACTTCTTCCTTTGGTTTTACTGCTCACCTTATGTTTGCTGAAAACAAATCAGAAAAATTCTAACTGGAAAGAACCAATCTGCTTCTACGCACAATTAAAATAAATTCCTCCGCTGCACTCTTCTGCCCTTCTCTCCTCAATATTCCATCTTCCTCTGAAGTTCCTTAACAAATGCTTATGAGAAGAACTTCCCTTAAAGATAGAAAATCTTCCATGTTTGGAAAGGTCTGACTTTGACCTAAAAGATTTCAAATTAATAGGTATGTAAATGTATCCACTGATCTATCCTCCAGGATTGGACTAAGTCAAACAGGAGTTCAATGGCCAAACCTGAAGCATGGTTCCAAATATTCTTTGTGTTTCTAGTGGTTTTGAACCTCCACTTTCTTATAGGGGCAACATTATTTGAGCATTTAAGTACCTTTGTTATTGACCATCTCTTTTTTGGGCTAGAAATACTATGCTTCTGTTTAATGCAGTATCTTTTTTCCTATAGTTTTCTTGCTTAAAAATATTGTAATCTATCCTTACAATCATATGGCAACTTCTCCTACAAAACAAAACCTATTAGAAAAGAAGTTGTCTTGAAGAAAGCATTAACTCTGGTTCAGTCTGTAGAAATCTCCCATGACTACACTGCAGACCTGTCATACACTATGTGTTGATGAGGTAACACCTTGAAGTAGAAGTGCACTTAGCTGAAAAGGGGAAACAAACCAATCAACAGGGCTTTCCCCTTAAATGATTGCTTCATGTCATCCTGCAATCAGTATACTCCTCTAGGAAGCTGGGATCTCAAATAATAGAAAAAGGATACTAAATGCTTAGTTGGGTGTATACTGCCTGTGACTTGATTTGTTTGATGAAACATAGACTATCTCTTAGAGCAGAAAATGGTCAGAGGGAAAATTTAAGCTATTTTGTAAGACGCTAGAGATCATGGTAGCATTTTCTGAGATGCCTATATTCTGGAGGCCAGAATGCACCAAAGAGTAACTGATGCAGGTTTATAATTATGACTTGAAGAACTTAGAGAGTATAAAGAGCAGATATGGAAAGGATGAACTTCAGTTGAAACAAAAAGGAAGCTGAGTCATTGGCACTCAAGTGTACCAGAGGAGAGAAGAGTGATATAAACTAAGGAGAACACAGATTGGTACAGGAGAGTCAAATTTGGAGTGACACATGTTTCAGGGCAGAGGGCAATAAAACTTCATAAAGAAAAAAGGAGACAGAAAAACTAGTAACATTCAGGTATTAAATAGTGGAGAGCAATCTCACCAACTAAAGTTCAGTTTAAAAACCAATTAAAACATCTGAGCAGACCAAGATCAAAAATCAGGGTGTTTCTACTCAGACACCAAAAAAGATAAAAAAGTAACATGGAACGTTTGGCTGTAATTGACTATATTAACTGGGCAGGCATGTCTGGCACAATTGAAAGAAGTTAGTCAGCAGGAGACTTGTGATACCCAGGAACAAGTTATATTAAAATAGACCGCAAGATGTGCCTGCGAAGAATTGCTAATGAATGTTCAAGAAAGTCTTGATACTAATAAAAGTTAATTGAATGAACATGCATCACAGAATTTCTACAGGTTGAAATTGAGCGGCTAAAAAAGGAATAATATAGTTTAAGGACTACTCTGCCAGTCATCTGACTAATATAACAATAGTGTCTGGATTTGTAATAAAAGATCATTGAGATGCAAAAGCAGAAAACACATTAATGGGTGAATCCTCCTAGTAAACATTGTCTTATATCAGGGCTGACTGTGATGACTAAATTTTTAGATACCTTTAGTGGCCATTTCTAATTCTTGAGTGCACAGGACTCCTCCTGATTGAAATATGAACTGTGATCATAATACACTAAAATTGAAAAACAGCCAGCCCTTTACTATTACATAATAAACATAAGAAATCTAAAGAACTATAGAAAAATGAAGATTTTTTTTTTTAGTAAAGAGCTATGAGGGTGAAGCACCAGCATCAGTGGAGTGTTTAAAGAACCAACTCAGAGTAAATGTATACCAGTTCTCACAATAACTTTACTCATACTTCAATCAGAGTCAAAAAAGTTAAATTGCAAAATAGAAGGTTATTTGAATTAATAACATACCCTTAAAATGTGGATGTTTGTTTATGTGATAAAAGCGTTAAAGGATGTCCTCTCATAAATTGTACTTAAAGCTACAAATGTAGCCCAACCAAGATTTAGTGAAATGACTTGCAAAAGATAGAAAAATCAGTAAATATTTTTTCAAATACATCTTAGGCAAGAAACCTGTTATAAAGTCTGTACAGTCATAGGATAATAAAAAATGTAACAGAACCTCTCAGGAAAGATACAGCTACTACAGAAGAAATCCCAGATTTTAGGGTAATTTTCACCCCATATTCATTATGTAAATGCTTAAGTAGATCTGCCTTTGGAAAAGACAAATTCAAGGAACTTTATCAAACTGAATTATGAATGAGTGAGACAATATGAAGACACAACCATAACTGGCAGCTCTCATCCAAGGCTTCTGCAGAAGTTTAAATATATAATTGCCAGCCTACCAACTACCAGATACAAGCCAAAATTTGTCAGGCTCAGACTAAATATGTCCATGAATTTCCATCATTAGCAGGATATGAGGGAACATGGGAACTTACGGAAATTACAGATGTCCTGGCTCAATGAATAAGCACCCATGCAGTTTTGGTGGAAGGAAGCATTACAAAGATATCCTTCACTGATGGAAAGGATGACCATGAGAAAGATGAATAATCTGGTCAAAAGCGTTCATTTGGATTAACAGAATTTGTAACAGACTCTTAATGAAAGTAAAGACAGGATAAAGAGAAATGTTCTTTCATGGATTATTGACTGATTTAAAAGTAAGAAGCAAAAGACACAATTGAGTAATCAGTTTTTATAACACATGCAGATTACTGGTAGACTCCCACAGTAGTTTGTGCTGGACCCTCTGTTGTTCGTGATAGTCATAAATGAACAGGAAGTGTCGAAAGGTAAGATGACAAAATTTGCTTACAATATAAAATTGTCCAATGTAAAACTAAAACCAGTTTACCAAAATCACAATACTGAGAGGTTTGTTGATAAGATGTTAATAAAGCATGTAACACACCCAGAAAATCTATGTATAAATGTGAATGATGAGCTCTGAAGTAGATGTTATCCCTGAGCTTGGAGATCCTATGTGTTTCCGATTTGGAAACATCAGATTAATGATAGTTAAAAAGGCAAATTAAATGCAAGATTTATTTTAAAGGGTATAAAGAACACAACAAAAAATATTCATTTTGCTACTGTATCATTACAGCATTCTTTCATAACTTGAAATTTCAGTACTTTTCTATAGTTCTTTGGATTTCTTATGTTTGTTATGTAATAGTAAAGGGTTGGTTGTTTTTTAATTTTAGTGTATTATGATCACAGTTCATATTTCAATCAGGAGGAGTCCTGTGCACTCAAGAATTAGAAATGGCCACTAATTTGAGCAGCTGCATAAAATCTTGATTTTTTCCATTTTGTAAAGTAAAATAAGAAAAGCCAATTAAAATTGTAATAAGAATAATCAGAGGTTTTGTTTGGCACCTACAGAGTGAGAATTTAAACTGTAACTTCACACTGCAAGTGACAAGTCCAGAGCTATGGGGCTACTTTGCATCTCACGATAGTCTGTAAATAGAGGACTGGTAAAATAGGGGTGGGGATATCAGCAAAATGATCATTCTCCACTTTTCTTGTTATAGTCTTTTCCTTTTTATTTGCCACAGGCTACCACTGGACATAAGATCCTGATATAGACTCACCTTGGTGTGATCCAGTATAATCAGGTCTGATGTTTTTATCATTGCCTTTGTACCTTATCACTTGAAAAAGTTTCTATTTTGGCCACATTTAAACTAACAAAATAAAGGTTCACAGGCTGCCCCAAACCAGTGCCGTTTGAGAACACACAGAGGCAAATAGATGAGGGCAAAATGCCAGACTTAATTGCAAGTGGAAAGTTGGCATTTGAAATCGGAAACAGATCTATGATCACCAAAACACAGGCAATTGAATGAAAGAGGTACTGATGTACTCTTGTATGGCCAGAAATGGAAATGAGAATATAAAGCAAATTAGAAAAGAAGTAATTGCAAGAGAAACAGAAGGAGTCAGGGGCCTTAAGCCTAATACACAACAAGATTTTTTACCAGACTAATATGATCAACAAGTTAAAACCAGATGGAGGGTAAGAAAGTTGACTTGGAGGCTCTGAGGAATGACAAAGACTGTTCCTTTTGAGATTCTAGCATGGTATTGCGATCAGGAAGCTGGAAGGAGCAAATGTCAGACTGAAGGGGATGTAGCTGGAACAGAAAAACAGGAAATCAAGCAGATGCTCAAAGAGATAGCTAACCACATGGGAAAGAGATTCAGTACCAACACATGGATACTGAAAAGAAGGGCATGTAGAGTTCATGGGAACCCCAAGAAAAAGGAGGACAAAAGGACAGTTTTGAGAAGGAGGAAAGAAATACAAAGTGGACTGTAAAGAGTGACAGGTGAGTTATAATTGGTCACACTGACAAGTAATCAATTCTCTTGAGAGCAATTACTGTGGAATTGTGCAATAGTGCAATGATTCAATTAAGCTGTGAAGTAATTATATGATGAATCAAGTACGGTATGAAGTAAATATGGAGAGAAATAAGATATTACGAATCAATAACAGAGACAATCAGTAATGGAGTGCAACAGTTATGTCAATAAGTACATATGCAATGAATCAATTATGGAATTAATCAATTATTGGGAAAACAAAAGTAGTGAGAATTAATTAATGTGTCTAATATGTAAAGAATATAGCTACTAAAAAAAAGCATGCTGAAAATGTTAGTCTGGTCTTCACTTTTACACTTCTCCAGACACGAGGAAGTAGACTTAACCCTGTGCTTCCCTTCTTTTTGCTCTTTAGACAGCTTATTATCTTATACCTATGGTAGACTTTCAGTTCTCAGCAATAGCTAGAGAAGCTTAAGAAGTAATCTAACTGTTGCTATCACATCACAGTTGCTGTCAAGTATATACACTACTTCCAGAGACATTTAAAGAACAGAGATGCATAAGTCGTAATGTCTGTAGACTGCAGGCAGGCGAGAGATGGACATCTCCTAGTATCATGGTGCATGCATAAAGTAATGTGTTGAAATTTAGTTCCTTTCCTTCGGAGTAGGTACCCTGTGCCATTTGAGATGCACCACAGTATCCGAGACTTGCACATGGGGCTTGCAGATAGGGCACAGAACACCTAAGAGACCATTCACTTTACCAGGTGGTGAGACCTGGAGGCGAGATAAGAAACCGGAGAGGATCTTGAATGGCACAACATGACAGTGTGTAGGAAACAGACTCACGTCCTAGGTGCCTGCTTTTTGGGTGGAATTCACTATCTCTTCCCTGGTCCTCTCAACCCTCAACATTACACTGTCTGTAAAGACTGGATATTCGGTAATATGAACTAGCGTACAGAGAGCCAAGCACTTCTATTCAAATCTTTCCAGAGTCACCAGGCAGTTGAACTGGATATGCCTCAATCTTAGTTAGCAGCCCAGAGATGCCAAAAAGGTTTTTATTTTTTCTTCCATTTTCCATTAGAATTTCTTGAACACCATAGAATCACAGAATCAAGGAATGGTTTGAGTTGGAAGGGACCTTAAAAATCATCTAGTTCCAACCCCCCTGCTATGGGCAGGGATACCTTCCACTAGACTGGGCTGCTCAAAGCCCCATCCAACCTGGTCTTGGAACACATCCAGTGTTGGTGGGCAACCTGTTCCAGTGACGCATGACACTCACAGTAAATAACTTCTTCATAATTTCTAATCTAAAGCTAACCTCTTCCAGTTTAAGGATGTTACCCCTTGTCCTATCACTACAAGCCCTCATAAAAAGTCATTAAAAAGTCATAAATATGAATGATCAGAATGATAACTGTATGCTAGGGGTCTACAGACATTCTTTATAATGAATTTTATAATAAAAAACATGTAGGCAAATACAGAAGACTAATGGGAATGAATGTACAGAACAACATAGCAGCATGAAACACCACCCAAAGAGTTTAATATCCCAGTATGACTGGATCATCTCCAATCTCTGGAAACCTAAAACACGAGAACATAAATCCAAGAACCAGTATTGCTAATAAATCTAACAAAACTACAAAACCAGGATATAAGTGGAGAGTAGCAAGTGCATATTTAAGAAACTGATAAAAAGTAATCTTGGCAATAACAGGCTCATTAATCTTACCTTAAGAGCTGAAAAGATTTGGAAGAAATTTTGAAGGAAAGTATAATTAAACCCATAAAGGTAAAGGTAAATGAAAAATGAGATGAAAGGCAATATAAGTTTACAAAGTCATAAAGCTTTGTGCCAAGCTAAATATGTATCTTCCTATGAAACAAGTTTTATTTGTTTGTTTTTTATTTCAAGATTGGAAAATGAAGATTTAATTGGTCTGGAGCTCAGTGGAGCTAGCACATGGCAATGAAAGTGTAGAACTTGTATTACTCTCTCTAATGAAAGATCTTTAAAGCTAAAAAGGAGAAAAAATTAGTTATGCCAGAATAATTATTAGAGTTCCATAAGGATTGGCTTTGGGATTAATAACTGTTTAATTATTTGACTTTGGCTTTATAGATATTTAAATTTATTAATTTGTACTCTCCAAAGCTAGAAGGCATCATCAGTACATCACAGAATTAAAGAGGAACTGGGCAATCTAGAAATTTGGAACAATAGAGATTAAATTTTACAGTATTTAAAGGATAGTAGAAGATTCTGCTATAAACTGGTGGCTTATTGTGCAGGTACAGCCAGAATTCATGCAGTAATTCATCATAGAAAGGCAATTAGATCCTACAACTTGTCCAATAAACTATTCCAGTATAGATGGAAATGTCATCATCATGTCACTTTGGTGTCTACAAGAAATTTGAGTGTTAAATATCAGTTTTTTACTAGAATCACTTATTCACAACGTATTCGCTGCACAACTTATGAGGGAATGTCCTAACTAGTTCTTTTGGCCGGCTGCTCACATGGGGTAGTTTAATCTTCTCAGGTGTAGTTACCTTTGCTACTTCACATATGATAGCAAGAGTGGTCCATCTATGTAGCACTGCACTGGAGAGTACCTGGATTTTCTCATGGACCTGTCATGGAATTTTTTGCCGGTGATTCATAGGTAAAATCCTGCCCTCACTGTGTTCCACACTGCCAGAATTTGATTTACAGATGTAGGGCATGGAAGTATCATTTCTGTGTTGCCTCCTTTTGTGTAACATAAGTAATACAATTTTACCAATTTTTTTCTATACACTCCCAATAACTTTAGATTGAAACATAACACACGTCAGAGAAAGACAGACAATTTCTATGCAGTTGAGAATTCACTGTATCTCTAAATAAGCTGCAAAAGTGTTTTGTTAACCTCATTGTAAAAACATGTACCTTAGTTTAAGCCTAATTTTATCTAGCTTGAATCAGTCTAGCTTTAGTCTCCATGCATTCCATCTTTTATGCCTGTTAGATTTAAAAGTAGTCTACAACAATATAATGGCTTTCCATGTTAGTAGTTGCGGACTATGTTCAAGTAACTTTGCAACCATCTTTTTGTTAATCTGATTTGTTGCCTTTACCACCATAGGACAGGTTTTCCAGATCTTATATTGCTCTTGAAGTTATTTTAGAAGAATCAACACTCTTCTCAAAATATGGACATCAGAAATGGACGTAGTGTCCCAGTAATACTCTCCTAAATATGATATATTGGTGCAATTACAACTGATAGTCCTCTGCTTGTGTGCAGGAATTACATTTGCTCTAAGAGCCACCACAGCACACTGGAGCTCATGTTCAGTTGAACAGATGCCTTTATAACCCTTACATTCTTTGACTGTTTTCCAGATGACCATCCTGTGAAAGGGCATAATCTTTGTTTCACAGACATACGACCTCACATTCATTTATGTTTAAACAGATCCTGGTCAGATTAGCTAATGTTAATGTACCTTCCAGATCACCTCACAGAAGTGATCTACTATAGCTATGTAACTAGTATACTTTCTTCCTTCACCAATGTCAGTGTTTGAAGATTTTAAAAACGGTGATTTTATCTCTCATCGTCACTAAAGCATAATCTAGTGTGCTCCTGAGTGCTATCAACAGCTGTATGGTGGAACTGAAAACACCTTTAACTCCTGCTGAAATTCCAAAAGGATCATTCATTTATTCAATGGAATATATATTAATAAACCCATTAACATAAGAGTCGCTGGCATAAAAAGTCACACAGCTGAAGAGCACTTCCCACACTGGTAGCAGCATTTTTGCACCAGGAGCCCAGGAGCAGGCAGTTCCACTAATGAGTGGATTGTGGTTTTAATTGTGAGTTAGCATGCTGCAGATCCCAAAAGACTATTTCTTCTGGAATTGTCTTTCCTTGAAATAAGGATTCTTAGTTTGAGGCTGAATTCCTTACACATACGGGAGTACATAAACTAGTACTCTCAAGGCTCTACATTTTATTCAAAATCATATCCTTGGACCTTGCAAACTCTGTATGCTTGTACTATCTTTGGCACCATTAGCTTAGAAATCAGTCATTTCTTTTATCCACAGTTTGCTGACATAACTTTAAAAAGCACTATTTCTAGAAAATTACTTCTTTCTACCTTTTACCACTCAGATTTTTAAATAAAAAAATATCTAATGCTCTTAAAGAGAGATTAAGGATGTCAAAATCACCCTGATCCAGTGGTTTGAAGCCAAGAAAATCTTTTTATACTGCTAAAATACCAGAGGCATTGCACAAATGAGCATGAAAATGTTTAATCTAAATTGCTCTTAAATTCTGACTACTTAGCAAACTATTTTCAGCTTACAACATAAACATTCAGTGACACACCAGTAGAAAAATCTATAGGGCAAAACTTTCTTTTATTTTTAAGTGTTTTTGGAAATGTTATTTGTATTTAAGAAAAATGCAGTAAATGATGCTGCTGAGACTGTGAGAAACTTCAGTACTATCATCTTCATGACCACCTCTCCTGTCAGAATTTCATTTCCCTTCACTGTGACTGTTTTTCTGTTACTAGCCATATTTATATTTAAAGAGTAAACACTTTTTACAGAATCTTTCATAAACATTACTGGCTTGTGCTTATAACTGTGAATTTGTTCTTGTCATTATTGCCATCTGCAGCAAAATGATCACTGACTTTAATAGATACAAGGTTTAAGAGGATTTTATTGGACCCCATTAATTTTGTTGCATGGACAGGGACCTGTTGTGTTTAACATAAAACAGACAGAAATGGAAGGAACAGTTGCTATCCAGAAGAACTTGCAGTCTAATTATCCATTCACCACCAAAGTCCTTCCCTACAAAGTAACACTGATTTTTTTCCTTTCTAGATTTAAATTACTACTAGCCTTGAATTGCTGGATGGGGAATTAAAATATTGATACCCTCCTGCTAATTAATTCAATATATATTAATTCAGTATATTGACACAAGCCATAAAAGCTGCAGCAGGGAAAGCACGGAAACATAATGGCCATGGCTTCATTCTGACTTCAAGTCAGAGAACTCTGAGATTAAGAAGTAGAGGCAACTGCCTCAGGGCAAGTTCACAAAAAACCTATCACAGAAAAAAAAAAATACCGTGGACTAGAAGTGGAAGAAAATTCTAGAGACTGCAGCAATTTTGCTTTGGTTCAGAATTACATCATATGATGATGACTTTTCCAGTGGCTTGCAGGATTTTCCCATGGTACCACGTTTATTTGCCCATAGCCCCTGTCAGGTTAAACAAGCAAAGGAGCAAAGATACGTCCTGATATTTGCGCTATGCTTAGGTTTGTTGACAACTGTATATACAGATACAGTTTTCTATTTTATTAAATAAAGTTGCTACAGTTTTACGCTAGAGGGAAATTCAAACTTTATCTTACAGAGGAAAAATTATTTTCTTTGGGTTTTTTAAAATATAATTTCTAAAGCAAGGTTCAAGCATTATTTTTTTATTAAATGTGCCATGTGTTTTGAGTACAAAGCTGAAATAGTGATGTATGGAAAACCAAAGTTACACATACAGAACACAGCATGCACTGACCTATCAAATTATTTCTATATGACACTGTGAAAGAAATGAGTACATAATTTTATTCAGTCTTGTTCCTTGCAGCAGGATCTCTGTTAATGAAATGAACTACTATCATTTTGGGTTTTGATATAGACAAGACACACAAAACAAGAGCCCTCTTCATAGTAAGTACTTATACGCTTACCTCAAGACCAACATCTACCAAGCATTACTGAGAGAACATACAGAACATGCAGACAGCCCAAAGATTCCATAGGTTTGGAGCTGAGCTTCCTAATTCCGTACTGTGATTCATTTAGAACAGAGATGAGTGCATTTGCGTGACAGGCTTGAGGAAGCTTATTTGCTGCCAAAAATATTGCAAGACAGAGGACTCAACCTTAGTGAACTAATTTTGGAACATACCCTTTTAAGAAAAAAGACGTACTAATTTATATCTTACCGTCTACATGTACATACTGTAGGTCAAAAGAAAACATAGAATTATCTTTTAGCATGTATGAATGACTAGGATATATATTTTTCTCACTAGATTACATGAATCAAATATACATATATGCAAAAATATTTTCAACCAACTAAACTCACCACAAAAAAGAGAGAGTCCAAACATATTGTCTATAATACAAAATGAATCTTTCCAATTAAAAATGCTGCAACATTTTGATTTTAATTGCATTACATACTTTCTGACTAATGACTTCCGTTTCACTAAGGGACACTTTCAAATCAAATCCAGCTATACATTTAGGTGCTTACAAATTCAGCTTTCATGACATCACAGATTAATTGAAATGTTTCAGCAATTATTTGAAACTTTACAGTCTTCCTCTTCTGGTTTTACACGATAATTGCCAGGGTTTTTGCTATTTTGTGAAAAGCCTATTCTGTATCTGCTTTCAAGAAGTAGGAAATAAAAATGTAAGCATATATAGAGTAACACAAAAATATGGGCCAATGGAGTGTCTCTATTCTTGCTGTGTTACATGGGACTTATCAGATTGTCATAAAGTAGAACTTCAAGCACCAGGAGAGATGGGCCTTCAGTTCACCTTTTTTCAACATTTAGTCTCTTACTATGCACGTTATTCCCTTGTTCATCTGTAATACAGGCTATAGAAGAATTAGTGAACCAGCTCTGGTTTCATTCTTAAAAATGAATGATGAATGCGTGGTGATTGCATGAGATATTTACTTTTAAATGTATGGTGTTAAGATCCTAAATTATAATGCAGATTGCAGAGACAGTAGAGTACTGTATTTACAAATGTATAATGTTTTTTGTCTTTTTTTGTCTTCTTTTCAGGTGCACTTGGGTGCACATGAATGCTATGAAAAAGGAAAAAAAAAAAAAAGAAAAAAGAAAATAATAGTAGTCATTCCTGTGCTAAAACAGCATGATTGAAGCTCTGAGAAAACAGAAATAAGTATATACATTTTATACTAGCTTTCTCAACCATTTTCTCAATCCAATGAAAATCTGAAGCAATTGATTCTTAAAATATAAGTCAATAAGGGAGGACTTTTGTGAGATTACTTATAAAGATTTCTAGCCCACATTCTTGTAATCCAAGGTTATTACTTGTATCATCATACTGACAGGTTTATCTTAATAAGAAATGTTTTGTGCTAGGAGAATTTATGCTTTTATGCTCAATTACAGTTTTATGTTGGAGGTATTAGGTAGGCAATAAAAAAGGCCTACCTTACATCCAGTAATCATTTTTCAAATCCACAGTCATGAAGGTAAGCTATCCTTGGAAATGTATTTCTCATGTCTTTATTAAGCAAACCATTTATATTAATTCTGCTTATCTCAAACCTTACCATTTGCAGATGGGAAAATGGTATTTCATAAATTACATACCCCTTCAAGAATGGCACTATCCCTAGATGCCTCCAGTTAGGACTGGATTCCCATTATGTGAAGCACTGTATAAGCATAAAAGGAAATAGTCTCTGTCATAAAGAGTTCACGATTGAAGGTCAACAGAACATAAAACAGGAAAACTGAAAATAAAGACTCTGTGCATGCCAGCAGATCTTGTTTGTAAAAAAGTATCATTTTCTTTCTAAGCAAATAAACACTATAGCATCCAATTATAATATACTGACGGTAAATGTAAGAAATTATACAAAAAAAAAAAAAAAAAATCTGAAAGGTTCCTGTATCTGAATTTGAAAAAAGCAACTGCAGATCTTTCTTTCCCCATCCCTGCTGATGTAGTAGTACTGTATGTGCAACTAATACAGATGAATAATGTGAGACA
>JAVSBS010020725.1:0-30796 GCA_033124195.1 Coracias cyanogaster | reverse complement strand
CGGTTGCTGAGCCCGGGGTCTCTGTGTGTGCGCCGCGGCCGGAGCCCGTTTCCTGCGCGGGGCGGGGGGGACCCCGGAGCAGGGGAGCAGCGCGGAGCCGGGGGGAGACGCCCAGGCGGACCATGGACGTCGAGAGGCTGCAGGAGGCTCTGAAAGGTGGTGCCGGGGCTTGCGGCGGGGGGCGGGGGGAAGCCGTGTCCCCGCGCTGAGGGGACACACGCCGGGGTCTCCCTCGCAGCTGAGCCCCTCTCGGCGGGAGGGAGCGCCCGTGCCTGAGGGCGGCGGTTCCCCCAGCGCCGGGGACGAGGGTAGGGGTCCCGGCGCGGTGGGGAGGGGGCTGCTGGCGTGGGAGGGCCGGGGGTCCCACGGAGCGGGGAGAGGCGCGGGGGCTCCCTGCGGGGAAGGGGAGGGCTGAGCCCCGAGGCCCCGCTGCCCTGGCCGCAGCCCCGGGCTCGCTCCGGGCTGCGTGAGGGGCAGCAGCAGAGGGAGGTCGGTGACCCCACCGCTCCCCGCCCTCCGCCGGGCCCGGGGCTCCGCTGGCCTGGCTGCCCTCCTCTCCCCACCGTGCCCGCCAGCCCTTCCTCGGCCCTCGCCTTTCCCTTCTCTCCCGCCCCGGCCCGCTTCTGTGCGGGCTTGCCTTGCTGGGTGCTGCCTGAGGACATCAGCCTCTTTCTCTGCTTGTAGCTGCTCAAAAGAAGTTGCAAATCAACTTTGGCTACTCGGATGCCTGTCGTTTCTCCACACGAAAATATTAAGTGTTTTACAGAGCCGGGAAGCTGGTGGAGCTCTTGGGAACAACTAAAGCATTGTGAAGGCGCGAAAAGATTTTTTGTGGGAGCTGTACGGATCGTTTAAAAGCGAATAAATCGCTGATTATTACGAATTTGTATTCTGTCCTATTTTCTTTTACCATTGTTTTTGTGTCATTCTCATACTAACAGATTTTGAGAAGAGAGGAAAGAAGGAAGTGTGTCCAATACTGGATCAATTTCTTTGTCATGTTGCTAAGACTGGAGAGACGATGTGAGTATGACTTTTTTGGTGATCCTCAGTTGTAGCTTCTAACATTTTTGCATTTTAAGTCCATGAGATGCCACCTGGCTTCTCTTCTTGCCTGTAGGTCACTTCCGAGCCTTAGTTCCCGTTTAGTTTTGGATGGATTAGTTTAGTTTGCTGGTAGTTTTATCTAACAGGGAGACTTTTTGCATAGGGTTTGCTCAGGGGGATCTGTCAGGTCTCATCGATCCTGCCCCGCACAGTAAACTTGTTGCTCTTTCCCCATTTTACGTGACATTCAGGTTTTTGAAGTGGAAGGTTTTTGCTCACAGTTACGATATCCGCGCAGTAACTGTTGTATACAGTATCTAACAGCATTATTTACATAAAGATACGAATGGCTTAGATGATTTCTTCCCAGGCTTTGTGTCCTGCGGTGGCTGCGGCTGCAGGCTCTTGGTGAGGAGCGAGAGTCACGTAGGTGCTTTCTGCAGAGGAGACTTATGGGAACGACTCCGAATTTCCGCGGCCGCTCGTGTTTTGTTTTTTTTCAGCTGGCCCGAGAGTTTCACTTTTCCCGGCCTCTCCTCCCCAGCTCGGCCGGGCGGGTTTCGCTGCGGAGCTGTGGCGGGGCTGGAAGGAGCCGAGCCGAGCTCCTGCTCGGGGCTGAGCGCGGGGTGACTTCCTTGCGGGATCACTATTTGGCAGGAAGGGGAAAGGCTTCCCTGGGTGCCTTACTGCGGGCTTGCTCACTTTCTGGCTCCCTGGCTGTCTCCTTGTTTTTGAGGCCTAGTGCCAGGCTACAGGCTTCAGCAGGAGCTGTGTGCTTTTGGCAGTGTTTTGTTAGCAGCCAGCGATCGCAGGGGCTTTGTGCGGGTTTCGGGAATCCCTCTAACTTGTGAGAGGTCTGTAGATTTTAGCTTTGGGGATTTTGTTTTGTTTTGTGGGGGTTTTTTTTGGTTTTTTTTTTTGTAGTTTGCTAGAACTGCTCAAATTAATGGTTTTTGAAAGAAGAAGGAGTTCTGAAACATCCTTTACTCTTTTAATTGAAGGTTTTGGCTCAGCACTGCTATAATGCTTAATATTTTGGTGTGCTACTTAGTACTGGCTTACTGTGGTGTGTTTTGTCTGCATAATATGTTTAGAATATTTTTCCTGTTCTGAAATGCTTCTTCAGGATGTTTTCTATTGTTTCTGCCGCTATTACATATATTCCAAAGTAATTTTAAAAAGTGATTTTATAGGCGTGAGATCTTAGGAAAATTCTTCCCTCTGTGAATCTTTGAGAATAAACAGACTCTTGACTTTATTTCCATTTGGGAAATGTAGATTAAAAAAAAACAACAACATTATTACAAATTATTGCTTAAACCTGAACTGGAATCTGTGATCTGGAACTTCAGGCAGACCCTGACCTTCTAGGTTTCCAAGATTTTATTTGGCTTTTTTTTCAGGTCTGTAGCTTTTTCAGAGTTCTTGAGCCTTTTTGTTGCAGTAAATTGTTTTTTAAAAGGTGTCTGATGTAAACGTCAGAAGTATCTAATATAATCCAGAGGCAGACATGGAAATATTGTTCCATTACGTTTAATTTACTTTCCATTATCAAAGTCTGTATTTCTACATCAAATATGCTTCTGTTTTCACTGATGTGTTAGGTATCAAAGTATCAGGAAATGAGTAAAATTAAAATCTCATGGTAAACATTCAGGTAAAGATTGGTAATCTGCATTAGGAAAACTTAATGTATTTTTGAACTGGTACAGCTGGGCCACTGCAGAAGTGCCCCTGAATGTACAAACCTACCAAGTGCATGTTAATTAAAAATAAGCTAAATATTCTTTAGTTATGCAAAAGTAACTTCACTTAATAGAAATCTAAGCCAGTAATAAATAGATTGCCTTGGAATGAGAAGATTAAATCTAAGATCTAATTTAAAGATCTGAAATTATAGTTTGTAGCAACATTTATTAGCATTTTTATGAAGTTCAGAGCTCAGTTTAAAAAAAAAAAAAAGTATGGTTAAGTCAGGGGTAATTACACAACTGGTTTGCAGACTTATTTATTGAAAAACAATGGATCTTACTCAGTCACAGCCTGTTCCTAAAGTAACAAACAAAAAGCACCCGTCTAAGTGAGGACCAGGGCAAATAAGGACAAATGAAATGTGAAGTGCTTTGACTTACTGTTCTTTCTAGGAGAATTATATAGCGTCCATGTGGGTTCTGTCAGCTTTTTAACTTAGTCTATGATGAAAACTGGTATTTTATATATATTTTTTTTGGAAGATATACAGCAGCCCCTATCTTGGGTTATGTGTAAAGTGTTCTCACACCCCACATCCCACACCTCTTCTGGACATAGTTGCAGCAGATCTTGTCAACAGTTAGTAAACTTAGTTTGAAAGGGTGCTAATGAAGTAAATTAAAATGTTCTCATCAAAGCGGGATGGTGGCATCCAGAGCTTGCTTAACAGATTGAAAGCACGAGCTCATGTAAGGCCATCGGGTACCTCCCTGCCTCTGTTTGTGTCAATGTGCTTATTCATCCGCGTGACTTAGGAACAGGTAGATGCAGGTTTAGGTCAGGCTGTAATTTTACCAGTATTTCTCTTGGCTAACACAGCCCTTGTGTGACTATTTCACTTGTCCTCGCTCGACTGTTTATGTAGTTGCATGGTAACCTAGAGCAGGAAACTGCTCCCAGTTGTAAGTGACTTTCTTTTTGGGAGTACTGTTTTAAGGAGGTTCAGTTCATTGATCCATTTTGTTTTGTCCCTGTTAACTGGTACCTCACACTTCTCCCCAACTGAAGAGGTGCTGTAGGGGAGGAACAAAGGGTGAGAACTGCATAAGCCAGCACTGCAGCTATGATAAGACTCTTCAGAGGGTGTCTTTATTGTAATTAAAAGCCTTTCTCACTTACAAGGAAGGTCTGGAATAAAAATGTTGCTAAATTTGGTTATGTTATCAGCATAAACTTGGTTGTGTTATCAGTGTACCTCGCAGTAAAAGCCTGATCATACAGTCACGTGTGTTAACTTCATCTATTTGAAGTTCAAGCTATCTTCTGAGTTAACCATTCACTTAATTGTCTGGGAGACTGGCCTGCGTTTACAAAAGCCGGTCGAAACTTCCTTTGCTATAGGTGAGCAGAAGCAAAAGTTTGATTGCTTGACTACTTTGAGGTATTTTTGTTTCTTAACGGTTGCTATGGCAAGACTTAGGCTTAGGTGAAGTATAAAGTTAATAGTTCAACCTTTTTTAATCTTGTGTTGAGTCTTAGGACTTTTTTTTCTTTTCAGAGGAGTGACGTGCTCCTTAACTGACTTCACTTTTTACTAAGATAGTAACATGGAATTTCCTTACTGAGACCTGGTACAGCCAAGGAGGATCATTATAACCTCTTCTCTAGTTTGTAAAAGATCAGTGTGACTTGCAAAACTGAGTAAAGAGATACGATTTTTTTTAGTCTCAATACTTTGTCCTCTTTAAAACCAGGATATGCTTTGGTGCTTGTTTTTTGCATTAAAAAAATCCGTCTACCCATTTTTGCTGAAGTAGAAACAACTTTAAGAGATGGTACAAAAGTCAGAGCACTGCAATACTAGAAGTGACATGCAAAAGTGAAAATTTTTTTTGTTCTTCTGAAGAATTCTTAAAGAATAGATAAGAAGGTGAGTTATTTGTGATCTTGTCTTGTATTCAGAATACATGTTCCCTTACCTCTGAGAAAATTCTCTGGGATATAAAATCTTCAATACAAATGCAAAAATGTTTTTAAACCATTTATTTAGGTACTTCATCAAGAAAATACAATTTATGGGACTGGGGAGGAAAACTAGAATTTCCCTTTGGTTCTAAAATTGAAAATAAAATTTAGAAAACAAAAGCAATCAAAAACTTAAAGTTGATTTTCTCTGTTTTACCCCCTAGTCCTGCCTTGGGGCTGGCAACCTATAAAGCACAGTTTTAATGGATTACTCAAGTGGAAAGTATAATACAGATGCTTACTGACAGTGAAGGAATCCAGAAATAAGTAGTGAAGTACCAAAAGCTGGAGAAATACAGTCTATAGGCAGAAGTGATTAAGTGTAAAATAGTTATAGGCTGAAGCAGAGAATGCGGGCCTGGCCAGGATGTAATGTAGTTGTACCAGTTCTTGCCCTGAATGCAGCATAAACAGCCAGTAAAATACATTGCGGTTTTATTGCTTTGTGTGTAGTCAGGTTTTTTCCCTCAGATTTTCACTGGAAGATCTGACTGTTAATTTACACCTCATCTAAACCTGAAGACAGAAGTTGTCTCAGCTGGTTTCCTTGAGGACCAACATAAATGCTTTTCTGCCAAGCTTCTTGAGTCGAGTTTAATACATGTGATTGTAGAACAAACTGAACATCTATAGTATCATCATAGAATGGTGTAAGATGGAAGGAACTTCTGGAGGTCATCCAGTCAGACCCTGCACTTGAGGGGAGCCGATTCCAAAGTGAGTTCAGGTTGCTTAGGGCTTTGTGCGGTGTTTCTGAAGATCTCCGGTGATGGCAATTCCATAGCCTCAGCTTGGCTCCCTGCTTCCCTGGTGTGCACTAGGAAAAATGTTTTCCTTGGAGCAGCTTGAGAGTGTCGCTTGGACCATACCTGGGACGGCTGCCTCTTACCCCTCATCTGTGCACCTCTGTAGGAAGGCTGTTTCTGTCCCGCCTGTGTGCAGTTACTGTCTTGCTGAGGTTGAGTTGACAGTGTCCAGTGATCTTCCCTCGTTGACAGAGTCAAAGAGGTAGATGAGGGACAATTTGCTGTTGGTGAATTATATAATCTTAAATATCAGTTATGTAACTGTGGTTCTATCAAAGATAATGGCAGAAAGTGTTTTGACCCTATACCGCAGTGAACTTTTTTCCTACTACCTTTTTGGAAGACTTTGTTAATCAGGCTTTTACATGATTTTGTTACAGCAGGGAGATAACTTGTCAGCTGTAGAAAGGATGGGAGTGGAGATGGTAGCAATCAGTGTGTGTGAGAATAGGTTCCTGTTTTCAACTTCAGTGTTTTAATGATATATTCTCAAGTTTTGTACAGTAATTTCCTTTCTTATGTTAGAAATATGTGGATATTTGTAGCCGTATGTCTTTTAGTTTATTTCAAATGCTTAAATATAAGTCTTCATTTTTCTATAAAGTGTGTTCTCTGGTTATATTCAACTAGCAGCTTCGTTCCTTGACATGTGTATGCTAATATTTTTTTACTGATTTGAAAATTTTGTTCTAATTGGAGGCAAATCATTATCTGGAAATCTTTAGAACTATTGGGGGAATATAATTACTTATGACTTTAACAAAAATGAAATAAAAACATTCTCGAGTTCCTGCCATCATAAACAGGATAGTATTTTCTGAGAGAAGTCTGGGTGCCGTTGTTAGTGTAGCCCTCTTCCATTTCCACGTTCTCAGTGAAGCAAGAGGTGTGAGTAAACTTCCTCGCATTGTTCCCTGCTATTATTCCTCACTGACTGTTCCACTAAGTGCCTGGAATTACTCCTCACTAATTCCCATTTCACTGACACTGTATTTTCTGTCTCATAATCCACTGATGCCTCCCAAGGACAGGAATCTCACTTGAAAAGCCAGCTGATTCATCTTTGTCAAAGATAATTTAGCTTCCTTGCTCTATCTGTATTATTAAAAAAAAAAATTATGTATCAAATACACAGTTGTACTTCCGAGGACTCAGTTGTGATACAGATGAAATCACTTGCTCCTTTAGGAAACACACTATTGTAGTGTTCTATTTTAAATGCCACTTCCTATCTGTTGCGAGGGGGATTTACAGTGTAAAGGTCAAACCGTAACTACCATTATAAAATGTGAATGATGACTGGTCCTAGTAAACTGGCTGCCTCGGTGTTACCTTTGTCTTCTCCAGTGGGCCTCAGCTCTCCTGTTCCATGGTGGCCTTGCTGATTACTGTTTCACTTGAAGTATTTTCACAGACATTTGGATATTGCTCCGCTCCGTATTACGCTTTACAGTAGCAAGGCTATTTTTCTGTTTTGACCTTGTTATTGATGAGCTTTGCTCCCTCTTCCTGTCTGCAGATTTTGAGAAGGTCCGTGCTTGATGGCACATGTTGGGGAGAAGGAACAAGGCCGTGGTGCAGGCAGCAGGGAGGGTACCCAGCAGTCCGGTTGACTTTGGGGGGCGGTGGGTTATCAGGGTTGTGGATAAACCAGCCTGATGCTGGTATGTGTCTGGCGGGTCTCAGATTTAGAAATAATACTACTCAAAGACCGTTACAGATTTCTGTGGTGGCTGCGCCTGGTGAGGCTTTGCTCAGAAGCGGAAAAGGAGTGTGATGATGCAGAAACACGCAGTGCCTGTGTATTAGATCACTGAGGTAGGGTATACCCTGTTAGCACAAGCTTAGTGTGTGTCAGCTGAACTGCCTTGTCTAAAAGCCAATTGGGTGGATTTTGTTTCCGATTTTAGATGGAATTAGTAATAGAAGCGCAATTGACCTGATCCTGGTAGCACTGCTTTCAGAGCCGAGTGAAGGCTGTGGTGAAGTGGGACAGTGCAGAGCTGCCAAGCAGAGGCCTACAGTGCAAAGTAAATCCCATGCAGAAGTAGTTGTATAGGGTGTGTTTTCCTTAATCTGATTTCTCAGCTTTATTGCTCAATGTCATCAGGATTTGACAGTATTATCTCGGTGTGGGCTGCTGCTCTTTCTGAGATAACCTGTAGATCTCTAATTTAAGTGATAGCTACACTTACCTGATGAGTTACAGCATTTCTTTTTGTTTGTCTGTGTGAACTGGTGATACCCAGAATGATTTCCATGCCCTGTAAATACTCCAGTTTACTCTTATCAGCCAAAGATAAATTCAAGTAAATTTTCAAGTGGAAGAGGGAAGTTTTGTTTTTATAGATAAGCTACTGCCTGTGGTTTGTTTTGAAGGCTTTCTGTTACTTTGTGTGTATTGCTTTCCACTCTGCTATAGGGAATTTAATTATTGAACGAAGAATCTGTTGTAATTTTGTACTTGTTTGTGGTGGTCAGTTTTTGCCTTTAAAATAAAAGATACATATACTTGAGTTTGGTTTTCGGTAATTATATTAAGAAATGTACTTTCCCGAGCAATTCAGAGTCCTAGTTCAGATTGGTTCTCTGGAACAGCTCTAGTCTGTTGGAGTCAGCTGAATATTTATCAGCAGAGATTAGAATTAGTCCCTTGATGATTACAGATACTACTTTAATGTCTTCATCAGCTGTCTGTTTCCATAACTAAGTCTTAATCTTTGTTGTTCCTGGCAATAGCAGTAGTAATTTGCAAGTAGTAGAGAGGTGAACACTCATACTACTGAAGTAGGTGTAGTTTCCGTGGTTCTGCAGTGAGCTTGTCAGGCTCAGCAAAGACTTAATTTAGGCTGACAACAATCAGTGAGCGAAGGTGGAAAAATACCTTCTGTGCTTGTGGGAAATACCAGTTTTTCCTCTTTTGAGTTCTTCAATATATTTTTAATTAAAGTGAAAGGTAACATGAGGTCAGAGCTCACTGAAGATAAAATGTGAGAGCGTTTTAATTTTACATGAGTTATCGGGTGAAAGTGAACAGGACTCTCCCTCAGGAAGGGCGCTTGCCAGCCTGTTTTCTTAACAGGAGTGCAGCGTTTGCAGCAAAGCACGCTGTTCTGTAGGTCCACCGAGCCCTGTCGCCTGATGTTTAAGATGTACTGCTTGTTCGGAAACACTGATAAAGAACCTAGCACTCGCTTATGATTTTAATTTAATGTTAGTTTGAAGGGTTTGACTGCTTGCCAGAAGCATTTAAGAAACTAGCCTGTATTGATGCATGGGGGATTTTACTGGCTAAATTTGTTGTCATTGCTTGTAATTTCCCATGTTACTACACACTGTGTGGATGGTGAACGTTGCAACAGCGTGCAAAGTGGTGACGGTAAAATAGTATTTGAAGCAGGAGTGGAACTAAGTAAGGTGTGTTCTTCTATCTGGTACTTGAGTGCAGCTGCTTAAAGGGATGGCTCTGCTCTCTACTAGTCATATCACACATCTTATTCTTCCTTATCTGTTGCATTAATTTTGTGGCTAGATTTGTGATCTGCTTCACCTCCCTGTGTGGGATCAGAGCAATGTGTGGGAGCGGCAGAGCAGGCTCGCCTCTGTTGGTGTAAACCAGGCACAAGGTTCAGTACATGATGGGGCAGGGTCCTCCTCTGCTGAACCACCGTGTAGCTGAGCTGTCTATTCATAGGAGATCAGTGTTGCCAGATTTCTACCCCAGAATTGTTCAGAGGTATTTTCTGAGGAAATTGAAAGGCATTTCTCTGCCGTTGAGCACTCCTCATCAAGAAGCAATCTTTATTATTTATATAATAAACAATGAAACAGTAATTCCTTTACAAAAACTAAAATGTCAAATGGCAACAGGGTTTTGTTTTGTTTTCATGTGAAAATGCTGGGGATTGTGTTTTACAGGCAGTTCTTAAGATTTTTTTAGCTTGTGCACTCCCTTCTGTGTAACTGTACTTCTAGGTTGCCTTGTTTCTACCCAATCAATATATCTGAAATTATGGTGTGCTAAGTAAGGTAAAGATTAAAACAAAACAACAAAATAACAGTGGGAGTAGGCTATATCTACTTGTCTTTCTATCCCGAACAACAGAGATAACAGAGGAAGGAGATAAGTGAGCGGAAGAGAGTGGCTTCAGTCTCCTTTCCCCCAGAGGACTTCAATTCGTTGATTCCCGTGCCCAGCTCAGCTCCTGCCTCTGCTGGAGAGGACCTCCTGGATGCCTGCTCTGGTCCCTGTGCTGCTGGCAGGGAGTGGGACAGTCAGGCCTGGGCAGGCTCCTGGCCCTTCATTCCAAGGGGCTGCCCTTGCCACAGCCTGGGGGAGGAGAAGCACCCTGGGGCTTTTCATGCCCAGGGATAAGTTCTGTGCTCTCTAGGGGCAGAGATGGGCCTTTGGTTTGAGAAGTGGCATATTCCATCTAGCGTGTTTGCATTTGCTGGGTGCACTTCATTTTTGGTGCCTTTTGACTTTTCAGATAGTTTTGGAAATCCCATTGATAGGCCAGAATAAAGAAGGAATTAACTTGTTTTGGAAGAAACTTTAATTTTGCTTCTGACGGCCTGGGGTCTTAAGAGTATGTCTTTACCTTCTATGAGCTCCAGAGCAAGGCACGAAAGAGGAGAAAGTTGTTAAAGTTGGCAAGTTATTTCACTTACAAACCCATTTCCACTCTCTGTGGGAGTGTAATCTAAGTGAACATTATTTGAGGAGGAGCTAATATAAGTAACTGGTATCTCCTGTTACATGTTAAGTGAATCCTTCTGAGGTTGTCCTCTGGTTCTTTCCCTCTGCGTTCTCTGAGGACTTTGCCTTAAAATCAGTTTAGTGGAACATGAAGTGTTTGCATCCTAAATATAGCATTTTGTACTTTCTTTTAATTTCTTCTTGTCAGCTATTAGTAGGAGGTTGGAGAGGGAACTGCTCCTTTCTTTTACTAAGTTTTGATGTTTCTTTTATGGCCTGTTCAATGAACAGAATCAATAGTAGATGTGCTTTGTTTTCCTTTTTGTTTTATGTTCTTTGTGGTATATAGCATCTCGCCAAACCAGATGGCATCCTCTTAAAATTTAAACCAAGTAATTTTGTAATGAACTTAAACACTGCAGTCTGAAGACAGACAACCCACCAGGACTCCTGGGGCTCTTAATGTTTTAAGTACATAGCTTGGTCTCTAGAAGCTTAACACCCCTTCAATATAATGTTTTTCTTAATTAAACCTGTAATCTGTGAAGCAATTCCAGAAAGATTTATGAAATAATTGCTGTACCTTCATTTCAGGAGATAGTCTTATTTAAGGTACTCTGAATTCTTCCTCCTGTTCTTCAGTTAATTTTAGGTTTTGTCCTGCTTACTTTCTGTGGGTTAGAAACTTAAAATCCTGTCGTTTGTGTGAAGTGTGTAAGCTATGTGTGTTAGTGTTACCTCTGATATTTTCATAGTTGCCCAAAAGGGAGGTATGTAACTTAACCCAAGTTATCTTCTGCGCTTATGGAGACTTGCAGTCCAATCTACACTTAACATCCACGTCGTGTCGTAGCATTGGGGATCACTGTGTTGTAGCAAAGCTTATCCAGGCTAGTACTACATGCAGGAGGAAGAATATACCGCTTATTCACAGCAGAGAGATTTCCTTCAAAGCAGTACGGAAAGTGCTGTGTTTGTGTGAGGGAAGTTGGGATGGTGCAATTACTGCTGTGTTGCCTTTCCTTGCTCCAGCTCTCTGAAGGTTAATGTTCTGCTATGATTCTCCAGATTGCAAAATGTTCCTCTCTGTTTCAGGTTCTTGAGTTGCCTTTCGGGATTACTTCTGTGACTTGACTTCTAATGTTTGCCAGATCTTGCCCAAAAACTTTGTCCGTTTCTAACTTTTTGTTCTTTTTGTTGAAATTTCAAACCTCCCTAAGTGAATATACCAAGTGGCAAAAGAATCAAATATTAACAATTTATCCAGTGGTCGGAAGAAAATACCGGTTAATTCTCAGATACACCGAAAACATCTTGATGGTGCCAGCTGTGGACAGAGCGTTCTCTCCTTTCGCATTAACCAGTGTGGTGAGGGAGAAAGCCGCTTTCTCAGCTTCATCACTACAAACATTTTGAGTAAGCAGGAGATAAGGGAGTGGGAGGAAATCTTTTGCACTCAGGGAGTGATAGGATTAGATGATTTCCATGTAAAATGCAATTTTGGCTTTGATAGTTACGTTTGGAGAGATTAATTCTGGGCAAATCCTGTTAGTAGAGAAGCAATTGTACCTTGCAAGCAACTTTCTGCTAGTAATTCTCTTTGAAATCAAAGCATAGCCCCAGATGACTTGCACTGCTTTCTTTCTAAGGTGACCTCTGTCCCTTGTTGAAGCGTCCTATCTATTTCTGAACTCTGTTGCTTGGCAAACTTGGGTTGATCTGTAGTAATGGATTAGTTCCAACAAAAATCATGCAGTTCAAGTGCATATGTGAAATAATTTGCTTGTATTAGAGGACAGTTATTTAGGATTGTGTTTTTCCTTGTTCTATCCTGGCAATGCCACGTTATGTCCCTTGTCTAAAGTAATTTTTTTTTTTACTTCTTCCCTGTGCAGTGGAGATATTTTTGCAGCCTCATCAACTTTCGGTGAATAAGTACATTATTGTAGTACTGTTCTGACTGTGGAGTTTCCTTACATTCCTTTGTGACTGTCTCAGGGCTTAACTTTCTTGTCTTCTCTTAGTAATTTTGACCCTGTCCTGGGGTTTGGTGTGTTTATGTGGGAGGTATTTTTAAATTTTTATCTATTGTTTTTTTGTTTGTGGTTTTTTTGTATAGCCTGTCATTTTACTTTAATCTCTGCTTGCTCATTTCATGTCTTAGATCTTCCCTCACCCTTTTTTAGCCTTTCCTCATGCTGCCTCTGTAATTATATGTAAATATTCTGAAAACTTGCTTATGTTTCTCATATTATTGGCTGTTTGAGCAGGTGCTGGCTGCTTTCCTGCTTAATTTCTGGAAAACACAACTGTCTTCAAATGCTGAAGTCTCTTCCCTCCATGTTTCTCTGTTAACTTTCTATTTTTTTTACTGAAATTGCAAAGCCAGGGACTCCATTCTGGGACAATATTATGGTGCTAAACATCTTTTTATACCTTAAAGCACAGTTATTAGAATATATTAAATCTTGTACACAGTATCATGTATTTAAGTAATTTCAGAACAAAGACTGAACTGATGGACTCTACATTAGCTTTTCTGCTTTCCTCTGTTGCTTGGCTATTAAAGGTGCTTTTTATTAAAAAAAAAAAGTGTTAAACTAACAGCATTTACATCAGTCTTTGGACAGAGTTTGAGATGTGTGGTTCTGCTATGATACAGGCTATAGTTCTGAAGTGTGCAGCGGCTGCTTCTTTACCGCCATTCGTTACTGCCTCTGGTGACCTTTTTCCTTGCTAGGTGCTTTTTTTCATAAAATGAGTTTTTCCTCTAATTTTCTGTATGTCAGAGCAAAATCTTTAGGTTAAGACTGAGGGAGGATCTTATCAATGCTTGTAAATACTTAAAGGGTGGGTGTTAGGGGGAGGAGGCCAGACTCTTTTCAGTGGTGCCCAGTGACAGGACAAGAGGTAATGGACACGAACTTGAACATAGGAAATTCCAGCTAAACATGAGGAGGAACTTCTTTTGCTTTGAGGGTGGCAGAGCCCTGGAACAGGCCTGGAGAGGTGGTGGAGTCTTCATCTCTGGAGACATTCAAAACCTGCCTGGATGCGATCCTGTGCAGCCTGCTTTAGGTGAACCTGCTCTGGCAGGGGGGTTGGACTAGATGATCCCAAGAAGTCCCTTCCAGCCCTTACCATTCTGTGATTCTGTGTAATGTAGGGGAAGAATGGTGCAGGAGCTGGTTGGAGAGAAGCAGAGGACTCTTTATTTAAGAAAAAAATGCCAGCTTATGACGATTTGGAGTATTTGTGAAAGTACAGGCTCATTAGCCAAGGGGCAGTGTCTTTGTACGTGTCCATCTACACATGATGACCCACATACTGTAGTGAAAGGTGCTTTAGATACGCATGTATATAATGGCGAAGCTGTCCCTCTGAAGAATGAAGTACACTGGACCAGAACATTTTAGGATCGGCTTATGTTTTGAAGTATTGTTTCTGAAGATACCTTTACAGATCTTACAATATTCACAGGAATTCTTTTCTTTAGCTATAAAAGAGCCCTCAAAAAGTTGCTAGAGCAGATTTGCAGGTTAGTGTAGTGGGCAGGAAAAGCCTAATTTAGGAGACATCAATGTGCATTTAGAAAAGGCTGAGTGGGAAGAGCAAGTATTTATACACAAGCCTGCTCAGAAGAAAGCATGCATAGTATTTTCACCATGGAATTTCTTCAGTTTGGTTTCTTTACAGAGCTTAAAGTGTTTGTCAGTTATTTTCCGGTGTATAAAACTTAAGGAGGTTGTACACAAAGCTGTGTAGAGTTTTCTTTTGCTTCCATTTGGCTCTTGATTTAACTACAGAAGGTACTGACCAAACTTTGCTCGTTTTCAGTGTCTCCCATTTTGTAACAAAGCAGCTAAACCAAAGGTCTTGCATCCTAATGCTAGAGCTGTTCTCAGGAAGCTTGTGATACTCAGGGAAGATTTTTCTTGAAAACAGATATTTGCCATTTGTTTATCTCATCTCATCTCAGTACTGTTGTCTGGCTTTCTAAGTGATCAGTCTTTCAGTGTATGCTGATAACTTGAAATTTCTAGAGGTGGAGATAGGAGTTGATGATGAGGAGAGTATGCCATTTTAAATCTTAATTCGTGTGCTGTGCTGCAAACAGTTCTACCCGTCGTTTATGAACTTGCTGGTTTTCTATATGGGTGACATGCAAGTTTAACTGATGCCAATTTTTACATCTCGTTTTCATAGGCGGGTAAAACAGGAAAGGGAACGTTCCTCTTTTCACACTCGCTTTTGTTCACTTCCATTGAAGTAGATGTAAGTTAAGAAAATCTCACTGTCCCTGCAGAAATGATTTTGACTTTTTTTTGTTTGTCAGGAACGAGTTCATCATCTCAGCAGTTTCATTTTTCAGATACATGGCTGGCTGCTTTTCAGTTTTGTAGATTGATTTGAGTGTAACCTTTTATAGACAGTTTAAAAATAGTGTTCAAGCTTTGCAGTTCATTGTCAAAAGTGTAGATGAGTTTCTTCAACAAATATACCTAATTAAGATTGCTTCAAGTAAGATTCTTTTACATAAAGCCTTTCTTAATCCATTTTGTGTGTTATGTTTCTTTCTCAAGGACTCATTCAGAGGTAGCTTAAGCTGGAGGCACAGGACACAGCTACCTGTGCTAGCCTGCCAGCGCCCGGGAACGCGGTGGTGGTGCTGCTGCTGTTACCGGCGGAGGGACTGGCTTTGAAGGAAAAGGGAGCAGTTGCAGTTCTGGATGACAGCAGGAGCAGAAACCTTTCCCCAGAGCTGCTTCCCCTTGCATCTGAAGCATTTTCTTCCTCTTGTAGGACCAGTTTGTAGTTCTGTCCCTTTGCTAGCAGTGTGGCAGACACAGAGTAAGTAGATGAGGTAAGAAAGAAGGGAAGAGGGACTGCAGCTTACTGGGTAGTAGGAAAGGCAGGAAAGAGGTAACCGAAAGATGATGTGCAGAACTTAGAGATTTTTCATCCTAGGATAATGATAGAAGAATCAGACCTGAAAGAAACAAATGACTTGTGGTGCAGCATCCGAAAACCTTCCTCCTTTTTCCTGCCTCCAGGAATACACTGTGCTGCCACTGCAGGACTGAATTTTGCCCACATGGTTGAAGAGTCCGGAGCTGACTCAGTCTTTTGTGGTGCAAATAATACTCCTGTTGAGTGGCTGGAGTTCCCATGTAATGTACTGGTACTGGGATAAAACTGTTCATCAGAAACCAGTTGTATAGAAACCAGTTGTATAGATTGAAAGTGCTTCAAGACCATGATCTAAATGGGAATGTGTTTTAATGTCTAAATGACAACACTGAGGTCAGGAGGTCATGCTCTAGAAGCATGAGACACCTCTGTGACTTGGAAGCAGTTGTTTATGGTGCAAACTGGAGTTACGTCTATGATTGCAATGTGATTTTTTTTTAACCAGTTGCTTTTTACTAGTTAGCCTTCATGCTGCTAGTTAGTGCAGCCACAGCAGCAGGGAATTCAGCAGTGTTAAAAAAACCTGCTTGAGAAACTAATGTCTGAGCAGCAAGCCTGGCCCGAGCTCCTGCTGCTGTGGCAGAGCTGGTGTTGCTCTGTCTGGGTTAGCTGTTGGGCTGGTGATGGCGGGATGAGCGTAGCCTTAAACTCGGCTGTTTGGAGGCTGGGCTGTGTCCCTTGGCTGGCAGTCATTTATCAAGGGTTCTGAAACACCAGAGGAAGGATGCCCGTGTACTGCAGATGCGCGATTTTAGCCTTTTTATAACGGACGAAGTACTAAACTAAAATACGTGGATTTAAAATAAGTGACAGTTTTCTAGACTTCTGTATAGGGGCAGTATGTTACGTTCTTTGTTTTTTCTGCAGCTTCAGCAGTGTGAGGAGCTGGTGGATCCTGCTTGCAGGCAGTAGATTGCCCTTTTAAACTTGGTATGTTTTAGTCTATGGAAAAATAAGTGTTACTATTTAGCAAGGAATAAATAATGAGAACAAGACCAGCTCAAGTTTTAAAGTGTGAAAAATACATTTAAATAGGGTTGTCAAAGAATGTTGAGAATAATAGTGGGATGCTCTTTGCGGAGGCAAGTGAAGCTCTTGGGATGCTCTGTGGGGAGTAATCTCACTCCAGCATTGGGTTATTTACAGGGTCTCTTCTGTCTGTGTCGTGTGATCCGTTTATGTATTAAATCTGTGATTTGTTGGGAAAGCTTTGGTCTCATGGTGGTAGCACTGCAGAGTTGGAGAGCTTTTTAATTTCACATTTGTAGTAATAATGCCTAATGCTGTACATTGGAAACACGATGGTGTTCTGCTTTGGCTGTATGATGCTAATGGGAGAAGAACTCCAGCAAGACTCAGTGACGTTGTTTAATCTGTGCCGTTCCCCTGGGGGACCTTGTTTCTTCTTCCTTTCTATTTTTGTTTCTGGTTTTATTATTTAGTAAGTCGTGCATTCCCCTCTGTGAGGTGCTTAGTGGTTTCTTGTGAAGGAAGGGGGAAGTTTGCTTTCCTCTTTGGGTTTCTTCCCATTCGACTTCATGGGCCCGGGGGGTTATATTTGGTAGGGCTGGTGCTTGAGAATGGCACGCAGGACAACACTGTCACTTTGCTGGGGAGCCACCACAGGTAGTTCAGAGCACAAATGGTTGTATCAGCCTAACAGGTCAGACGTTCAGTGTGGTTGAAAACAGTCAGGGCTGTTGAAGCTGGCACTGCTACCAGAGACAGGCTGGAGAATACAGCCGGTCTTTCAGCTGGAGCTGAAGGGCTGTCCAGGGGTTCAGATTTGATGCTTGTTTGATTTGAGCCTGTTCATTCCAGATTGTGTATGTTATAGATAAATGCCAAAGATAATTTTTACTCTCTTTATTGTTGGTTTGTTATTCTCCCTGTTTCTCCATTTTCTTCATCCTGTAGCTGTGAAAGCTCCTGCATCAGCATTAATAGAATAAAATTGATAGTATCTGAACTCACTCAGATGCTTTCAAGTTGCTCCCTGTGCTGCTAAGAAGTGCACCAGCCAGAGGCCCAGAACTTCTGTGACTTGTGTGGGGTGACTGGTGTAGAAGGGCTTTCTCAGCAGCTTCCCACCTTGTCCAGTGTATGCAGCCTTCTTGAAAATGTCAATATGGAGAGTTCTATAAAAGATAAAGCTAAGCTGTAAGGCAGAAGGTTATTTGGAAGGCTCTTAATAGAGTACCTACTGTTGTGGGAATGTTTTTCAGGAGCCAGAGTTGTTTTGCTCAAATATTCATCAGCACGTGCTGTGATACAAGATATATTTGCCTTTCGGAGAAAATCTGGTACTAGAAAATGCTTTTAAGGTGTGTGGATCCCAAGCAGTTAGTTACAAAAGGCCTCTCAGTCCGATTCCGTAATGGAAGCAGATAATGCTGTGTACAACTGCTGTATGGTTTCTAGACTTGAAACACTTTCTTGCTTTTTTTTTTGCCTTTTTTTCCCCCTCCTCCTCTTGTGAGCTCGGTGAAAACTTTAGGTGGCATGTGGCCTCCCCGATGAGTTGTATAGAATGCATGCGTATTGCACATTTAGGTCTGAATTGTGAATGGATATTGGTCTTTTAAGGAAATTACTTACCCTGTAAATGGCAATTGACTTGCGTAATGTTGTTCTACTGTTATTATTTAAATAGTTACCATGCTTTAAATTCAGGAAGCAAAATAATACTGCGTTGCTTGTCTCATTTATCTCAGGACTGGCATACCAGCATGATTGTTGTTTTGCAAACATAAAGTTATGCTGGTTTTCTGTGGTTTTCGGGCTGACTTTGCATATGTCTAATTCCTGTGTTCTGTGCAGGGTTCAGTGGTCTCAGTTTAAAGGCTATTTTATTTTCAAACTGGAGAAAGTAATGGATGATTTCAGAACCTCAGCTCCTGAACCAAGAGGGCCCCCCAATCCAAATGTGGAATATATTCCCTTTGAAGAGATGAAAGAAAGAATCCTGAAAATCGTCACTGGATTTAATGGGTATGTATCATTTGTTTTCTAAAATCGGGATAACAAAAATATTTTCCCAATTTTTAACTTGGAAGTTTGTATTATTTATCTGTGCCTGTTCATTTTGCTTTCTCAAATACATGAGCAGAAGCAAATACATACCTTGGAAATACATTGTAGTAGTTTCAGAGCTTGTACTTTTATTATTCTGTATTTGAATGAAAATTATTACATTCTAGGACATGTCAATCAATTCTGTTTTTTAATAGTTTAAAAATAATATACAACTCAATGAAGCATGGTATTACTACATGTGTTTAACAGGTAAAATACATAGTGAAGTCAGATTTCTTTCAATATATCTTGAAATACCTAATTGATGTCTTTTGGTGTTCATTCTTAATTGCTTAGTGGCAGTTCAGTAGCTTTGGAAGAAGTAAGGCCGTGATAAACATGGCATGGCCAGGAGGCACTGTGTGTTTTGAATTGTTAAATGGTGCCAAATTCAGATTTATAGATTGAGTGATACTAGTGGAGGGGCTTGGGGTATTTGATCTGTTGCTGATAGTGTCTTAGACCTTTGCTGGTTTCGTAATTATGGAAATTTTGTTTCCTTTAAAGCTTTTGGGGTTTTTTTGGTCTTTTTTAATAGCTCATAAAGTATTTTTCTTGTTTCTCTACCGGAGTACGTACCTAAGATGAGTCATCCTGCTTGTGGGTATCAGCGTCAGAGAGACTGATAATCAGCATTTCCCTGAGCTTGTCAGTAAATGGGCACGCTATAAAGCTTGCGGGCCTGTTACCCTGAAATTTCAGATTTGAGGTGCTACTAACACACCCTTAGTATCCTATTTTGATGCTGGGTTAGTATTTTCTACTGCCATTGTTCCATACTACTTAATTTGCAGTTCAAGTGTCATTTGAGTCCAATCTCCCCTACCCCCCACCCCCTCAGCTCCCTCCACCCAATGGCTCTTGTGTAGGACATTTCTAAGAATGTGAAATTCAGCTTTTTCTCAGCTACCCGGTGTTTATACCGGGCTACTTCACTGCAGGAATTTAAAAACAAACCTACTCTTTATGCCGGAGTCTGCCTGGCTCCCGCCTCCCCCAGCTTTTTGTTAATGCTTCACTGCCCACAAAATCTGTAACGTTCTCGCATGGAGACAGCTAATGAATGAGCTGCTGTTATCTTCTGTTGTTCCAGAGTGTCCTGAACAGCCCTCGGGTGACAGCCTGGAGCTCACTCTGGCCCCGCTATTTTCATCCCTTGCTGTAACACTTCAGAGCCCTCAACTTTCTCATAGTTTGAAGTGAACCACCTAGTCTTGGAGGAAACAAACTGCAGATGTTTGTTACCTTACAGAAAACAAAACATTCAGGATGTTTCAGAACCTAGGACTGTAGAATAGTTCATTGAGTAAATCCTGCAGCTCCTATAGTGAGGATAGAGTTGTGAAAGCTGAGTCATGTGGAGATGTGTCCAGAAAGTAACAGCGGCAGGTTTGGGGTTGTGGGATGGATTGAATGTGTTCAGGCTTCTTACGTAGAGTTGTGGATGTCACGTCAGGGTGCTGTAGTGGAGAGGGAAGCTGCTTGATGGGACTTTATTATTAGGATGTTTTCATTGGTGTTTGTTTAAAACAGTGAGTGAAAGAGATCATTAAAACTAGCTTTTTTTTTTTTTTTTAAAGTTAAACAAGTAATGAATGAAGAGTGACTCCTATTCTGGAGTCTTTCTAGATCAAGTGTCTTTTAAAGAAAGCACAACCCGGCTATTTTAACCTTCCTGTATCCTGCCCGACATTGTGTGGTGTGCTTGCAGAGCCAGATTCTCATGCTCTACGTTAGGATTACTTTGGAGTAGGAACTTCTTTACCCATTTTCTTTATCCTTTGCTAGTGAAAGTTCTAAGGTAAGTTACTGAGGATCTCTGATGATGGAGAGATCTTCACAGCATGAATAAAATAGACATAATCATAATCCAAATCTTCATTTATATTTTTTTTGGCCACAATTTAATATAGCTGTTATAAGTAATTTTCCCAGATGCCTCTTGAACCCTGTCCCTGTGATAAGTTTTTGGTTTGTAATTAATTCTGAACTGTAGTACTAGGAAGTGCAGTTCTGAGTGTGTGTAGAATTTTAAGTGGTTGTCTTAAGTAGGCATCTTAGGACTGTTCGTGCAGCTCATGTACTGAGCTAATTAAATTTCCAAGCATTTGAGATCAATTCTCATGCTGCTCACAGACTTTTACGTTGGTGTTCATGTGTAGATTTGCACCGCTTTCAATTCTGTTTTCAAATCATGTTGTTCAGCTGTTTTAAAATAATAATTTTACCAAAAAAAAATCCATGAGGTGAAGTTAACTTCCAGTTTTGCCAACTTTGCGAATATTGAACAGATTACATGCGGAGGCGATAGCGTGACGCTTGGTGCCATCTGCTGCTCAATAAACAAAGTTCAGTTTACTGTGGAAAATTATGGAGGGAAATGAGCTGGTATTGGCTTTTCTTTAAACTTTTTATAGCTGAGAGTAAAATAGGAAGGCAACTTTTACTTCTGGATTTAGTTGCAGGCTGCGTGCTTTCTTGAATGTGGTTATTCCCCAAGTAGCCAGAACGGTGCTGCTGTTCACAAAGTACTTCAGGTCTTAGTACTCGGGGTGTCCAGGGAGGTCCAGCTAAACACACATTAGCCAGGAAGTCTTACAGATTTGGCTTATGAAAAATAATTTTAAATTCTGTATATTTTTGTTTGTGAAATAAATTAATTTTGAATGGATGGTCTCGTCTATTAAAAAATTACAAGGTCTCTTTAATTGTGGACTTTTCAACCCAAAGCCAAAGTGGCCATTAGTGAGAAACAGTAGATAAAATCAGTGTTGTTCTCATGTGGAAGAGTTAATGGATCAAGTAGCTTCTTTGTAACTGAGTTAGAGCTGGGAATTTCTGTAGATGGCACTACACAGAAGCTGAGCATCACAAAGAATTTGGGTGTCAGAAGGATTACCGGTTGACCAGACATTGCTGAGCAGCACCACTAATTGATTGATACTAAGGAAGCCTTAGGGAAATTAATAATGTCAGAACTATTGTCAAGCTTAGGAGCCTTCATGTAATAAACTGAATTAAAAGGAACACTTGTTCCTGATTTGTTCTGGTTTGTACTCGGCAAATTTTGGGGATGAGATACTTCTGGGTTAGAACAGGGAGGTGGAATGTGTTTGGCCTGTGTGCCAAAACACTCAGTTTCTGCCATTTTACTTGCTATTAAGCACTAATGTGTAAAAAAAAAAAAGTAAGTTTTGGAAATCCTGTTGTCTGGTAGCATTACTCCTTTCAAGTGTTTATGTATTTAATGTTTCATCAGCTGTATTCTAACTCCACAGCTGATTGATGGAGATTAACTTTGCAATCTTTCTGTTGGTAGAAGTCAAATAGGGATAGGTTGCTGTGGGGTGATTTCAGGGTGGATGGCGAGGGGAGGCGTTAACGAGGAGGGTAAACGGGACAGACACGCGGTGTGTGCTGAGGTGGCTGTGCTGGAACCAGGGCTGAGGTGGTCGTGTTGAAGCCCTACCTCCTTCCTGTCGTCCAGTCAATGGTTATAACTTCCTCAGTAATGTAATAGTTCTGAAAAACAGAATTAAATACGTGGTCACTCTCTCTGATTACTGCTTGCTTTTAGTTGAGGCCAAGTGTTCTGTTGTGTGATTAATCGCAGCTCTGAGCCGTGCACTGAGTGAGTGGTGGATCTCTGTGTCTTTAAGATGTGGCTTTTTATCTGATGAGTTAAGCTTGAGACACGTACTGTGTTAGGTAATAAAGTAGGCTTAAGACACTACATAATGGGTTCCTCAGGAAATAAAGCTGAATTTTAATGAAAATTTACGGTATGGAGTATATACATACGCATATGTAAAGTCTGTGTCGATACTGCTCTGGATTTGGTCTCTTAGTCGTATTCTTAACCAAGAAGTGGTTCTTAAGTGTTGTGTTGTATCAAATATTCTCAGACAAGTTCTTGAAATGTTTGTGGCTTTAAATAGTTACCTGAAAAATGTATGATGCTTTATTATTTTATTGAAATAACTCTGAAGTATTTTACTGTTTTGTCAAAAGTCACAGAAGTCTTAAAACGTTGCAGTGAATTTGCAGTGACAGTATGTGACATCTCAGGTAACTGGTGAAACTGTATGTAAAGTATCACTTGGCTGAAAGGTCAGCGTCTCATTTCAGTAGGGATGAATCTGAGCATAGAACTGTCAGAAATCAGAATGTATAACTGGGATGCTTATGAATTTATGCATCTTCCGCTGAGCTTAGTTATTTTTACTGAGCTGTTCCTTTGTAGCTCAGTATACTGTCCAGTTGGGGCAAAATACAGAGTATGTTTAACAGCTAAAATGTAATCGTTCTACTAATTCCAACATTTAACACTTTTCCTGTAAATACGTTTTGTAAAACATGGAATCAACGACAAGTTGGGAATTTTTTAGCTCTAGTATGTATGACTCAAATCTGTTTTGAATCACTTACCGTTTCTGTTCTATGTATTTGAGTAATAAATACAATCTAAAACTCTTTTCCTGTTGATTATCTGATTTCCTTTCATTGTTTTAATGAATTGAGTTGTGGGATGATGTATTTAGGATTCTACTGAAGAGTTTTGTGGTGGTGAGCACAAAATTCAGTGCTTTGTTACCTCGGTGTATGAGATAGGGGAAAATAAGGCCTTGGGTGACTACTCTATATTGCTAATGATACCACATTTCAGCACCGTTTCCTTTCTGTCTTGTCAGTAAGGGGGAGATACAATAACACTGCTGCTTCCTAACGCTCATACTTATCAAAATGAAATTGTTAAAATCTTTTTCATTCCAGCATCCCCTTCACTATTCAGCGACTCTGTGAGTTGCTGACAGATCCTAGGAGGAATTACACAGGAACAGATAAATTCCTAAGAGGTGTGGAAAAGGTATGTATTTTTCCAGGAGGAATGCAGCTCACAACTACCATTTAAATAATTTCTGAATTGCTCCCGAAGGTCTGTTGGTTTCATTATGGCTCATAGCTATAGTATAGCTAATAGCTACACCTTGAATGGTATTTCATAGCTTATGTCGGGACGTGGGATATTTCAGAAGTAGATAACAGACTTTTCTGGATGTTTCCACGTAGGATTTTCTCGATGGCAGATTTGCCTTGAGGTTCCTACTTGGACTGTTCGGTTGAGGAAAGGTGAACCTGGAAATGGACTGGCTTGCACACTACAGTGGGTGCAGTCAGGGGTGTTCCCGCAAGTTTCCATGGGAGGGAGATGGTCAGGAGTAACTGCTGAGGTGGGGATTTCACAGAGCTGTGGCTTAGCCAACCAGGAGAGCTGTGAAACCATACCGTAGGTTTTTAGAGAGAACCCTCATTCAAGGGTTAATTTAGCTGGCCCTGTGATAAGAGCCCCCCTGTACAATTGGGTTAAGGATTGATTTGAAGAGATAAACTTACCAAATTTTTAAGCCAGGTTTTTGGACGGTAAAATGGATTTAGTTTGCAGTGCCATTAAGGGGGAAGAAGGGCCAAGCCAAATGGACAGAATTCATCATTATTTGTGCCCTTTTTTACGTGGAGCCAAAATAATGTAACATTTGAAATATTGCTGTGCCAAAAGTAGCGAGTAGTTGTACACTTTTGCGTGCAGTGTTAGGTATGAATAGAGCATTTCTCCAGCAATTCAGCAGCTTTTCAGAATCCTTTCCTTTCCAGAGATACTTCAGTTGGAAATGACCAAAACTTTGGCCTGAGGCTTTAATGTGCTGGTCCTGTTATGACAGTAACTCACTTATGAAAATATGGACTTTTAGTGCAGTTACGGCCTGATCTTGTGGAGGGGGAGCAGAGAGACTTTTTCTGTGCCTTCTCATCTGTTGGTAGCTTTCAGCCAGATTTTCTGTAGAGATACTTTTAACAGATAGAACCAAAATCCTGTAACTCTTAAGCTGTGGGCTGTTGTCAGGAGGTGAAGCTTCTGTTTCTGAACTCTTTAATGTGCTGTTTGTGTCTTACAGAATGTCATGGTTGTCAGCTGTGTATATCCATCTTCAGAGTGAGTATAATCTTTTTCTTGAAGCTTTAAGCGTGTGTTAGAGTGGAGAATGTGTGTGTGTCTCTAATGTATTTCTCCTTGCGTGGAGCCATGCCAGGTTTGGCTCTCTTGATAAAGAGTTAAGTCAGCAGCAGCAATAGCGGTCTGCAAGAGTGAGGTAATTTGGGAATGAACAGTCAGCTCTGGAATTGGAGATGTGCTACAGTTCAGTTTTACCCCAAGCACGAAGGTGGTGCTTTACACCCTAGCTGTAGTGGGAAAAGTGGGTGCCCCTCCAACAGCTGTGCTGTCAATTACCCTAGCCCGTTTCCCGAGGATAACGCTTAGGTAGAGAATCCTCGGGGACTGACGGTGGGGGGACTACTTGGGGTTTGGGGGGAATTCTGTGCAGACAAGCTTGACGTAATTTAAAGTTCCTGTATTCGTTACTTTCTTTTGTTCGTTTTCGTCAGGAAAAATAATTCTAATAGTTTAAATCGGATGAATGGTGTTATGTTCCCAGGAAATTCACCAGGCTACTCTGACAGGTAAGTTTACTTTCAGGAGTTAACTTTTTTTCTGGACAAAAGCAAGGTAGTTCAGGAAGGAGCTGGTTCGGGTCCCGTGTCATTTCCTATTCTGATCCCAAACAGCCTCAAAACTGGGCTGTGACACGGAATGCGGGGGGAAGGGGAGCAGAGGAGGCATGAACATACACACTACATATTTGTTGAGCTTTTTGTAACCTCATTGCTTTGATTTTTTTTTTTTCTGCTGCTATTTAAAGCTTTTGTTATTGTTTGCATGTTATAGGCAAGGAATTCTTTATTCAATATAAAATAGCAAAGTACCTGGGTTTTTTTGTTTTGTATTGGTGATGTTTTAAAATAATGTTATTGCTGCTTTCTGTCTGTTAGGAACAAATCACTTTCACTAAAATGATGGGTAATTTTTTACTATTATTTTTAAAGATCTAATGTAAATGGTCCTGGAACTCCCAGACCAGTAAATCGACCGAAGGTCTCCTTGTCAACTCCTATGACAACAAACGGTTTGCCAGACAGCACGGAACATAAAGACTCAAACTTGCAGCAAACAGAAGATAAAAAACACAGGTTTGTGAGAAGTAATGTATTTTGAGTTTTGATTATTCTCAGATTTTTTTCACATATATTTAGAAACTATTCTAAAAGAGAACGGCCAACCAAGGCATGCTTAATTAAGTCCTAACGTGCGGATATTGTCAGCAGGCTTTGATGTGCTCTTGCTGCTGTTTGGGTTGTCTAGATAACAAATAGCTCAAGTGTCCACAGTTGCAGTTAGCAATCTTCTAAGTGTATGGGATGTAAAAATGAAAAGTAAAAATAGAGTTCAGAGACCCACAGTTACCGTATTTGTGTCAGGATGTTAAACTATAACCAGTTACAGAATTGTATAAGCGCTGTTGCTGATCCTGGCAGCAGGGGCTGTCTGTGATTTGGACTCGCCAGAGTAGCCTCATCGACAGTCAGGTGAAGAAGTAGTGATGGCTTTGAGGTTTTGTTATGTAATAAGTAATATGAGTTCTACTCTTGCCTCTCGTAAGAGTGTTTAACTTCAAGTAGCCTTTCTTTCTTGTGTTACAAGATAGGGAATGTTTTTCTTCAAAAAAAACTAGAGCTGCTTTGTCATTTATAGTGAATCACCAGCATCTGAATCGGAAGGTGCTCAGAGCAGCCCAGTGAAAAATAAGCACTCTGAAGATGACCCTGCAGAAGCAGAAGGACACGAGGTAAAAAGACTTAAATTTGACAAGGAAGGGGAAGCCAGAGATGCACCTAGCCAGACTGCCTCCAGTGAAGCTTCTTTAGGCAAGGGGGAAGAGACAGAAACATCCTCTACATCTCAGGATAAAGAAGAAGATGCTGCTTGTGCCAGACAGCACTGTACGGAGGAAGAGGAGGAAGGTACTTCAGATTTTATTGTCTTTGCTCTGCGCATTTTTCAAGGAGTTGGGATTTTCTTTGCTGTTGGGATTGCTGAATCTCTCCAGTTGTGCTTAAAGGTGAACTGCTTGTTCATACTTCAGTTTTGCATAATTTATCGATTCTGTTATTTCTTCATACCACATATATATACATGAATTTATAACATGGTACTTAAAAATCATCTTCAGCAGCAAAGTACCTGAGGGTGGTAACGATTCACCAAGAATTAGAGAATCCGTACTTTAGAGTATCATCAGATGTTCTCATCTCTTCTCCAGAAGGACAGTGGGTCTTATTGACTTTTGTCTGCCTTTATTGTTAAGACATTTCTGAAATAGATATAGTTATGTTTTTTCAGTGCAGAGGCTCAGCAGCAATCTCTCCAGATCTCTCCAGATCCTTTTACAACGGTGACAGTTACCTTTCTGAGGCAGGCCCTGTACCTAATTAAAGATAACTGCAGTTAGGAGACTCATCTGTTTTTCACACATTCTCCAAGGTTTCCTTTTAATATTTTTGTTTTGTTTTGTGGCTCTTGTATTTGTAAAAAGTTCCTCTAGATCGTGACGGATGTACACTTGAAACAGTAATGCTGCCAACAGTTCCAAAAGACTGCTGCTGAAGACAAATGAAGGAAGGGGGGGAAGCAAGAAGTTACTTGTTAAGACTGTCTCTTTATCCACTGAAGCTTAATCAAGTGAAGCTGCTTATTTAATAAAAAGAATAGACTTCATTTTATGGTATATTAGGGTAGTTTGGCTATCTGATGAAGCTGGCTACTGCTTTACATTAATAAAACTGGGGATCGTGGGTTTTTCCTGTCCTTGGGTGCTGTAGAAGTGTTGTAGAAGTATTGCTGGGAGTGGAAAGTAGCAGGGTTAAGATATGTTTAAAAATGCCTTAGTAATACTGTGCTTTCACCATTTCTAGAATCCTTCATGTCTCCCAGAAATGCTGGTCCAGACAGAAAAGATCAAGAAAAAGACACTGAATCCTCAACTGTGAATGAAGAGACCTCTGAGGAGAACAGTCAGATGGAGGAGTCTGAGCAGTCTCAAGCAGAGAAGGATTTGCACTCGGATGACAGTGAAATTAGTGGATCTGCCAGTAGTGGAGGTGACTGCAGTGAAAGTGAAGAGTTAGGGTCCTACGCTAGTGAAACTCCAGAAACGTCATCAGAGACCCCTATGGAAAACAGCGATGAAGCCACAGAAGCTGCAGATGAACCTATGGAGCAAGACTAATTTAAATACACCTAGATGCAGTATTTTCCATAAGGCTCTGGTTTTACACTGTATAAATAATTTTATGTAATAAAGTGGACCTTCAGTTTTACAAAAAGAAGCAGGTTGTAAAATAAAACTTCTTCATGGATTGAACCTTGAAAGAGTTGTACGTGATAAGAACTGTGAATACCAGCTCCTTCAGGTCCTGCTTACCGCTGAACTTTCGTTTGGTCAAATCAGTGGTTTGTGTATAGTTTTTTTTATTTAGAATAAAAGTTTTTAAACTGGAAGGTAATTATAATTTTGACAACTTTTTTGGAGATTACCACACCTAGTTGTATGTAAGCAAGAAAGCTTTTTGTCTTGTCTTTTTCTGACAGCTATAGCAGTTACTTCATCTTTTGGTTACAGGTTCAGCATTTGACATGTGAAATATGGGGTTTCATGCTGGTCTCAGATTTTTATTTGAATACACACTATGAAACCTTATGTTGTGTGTTTCAAATGTGTTACATTTCACACACACATATATCGGCACGCATGCACACGTATGTGTACCCTCGCTGTTCCAAGGGGGAAGTATGGGATATTTTTCTGTTTCTGTAAAAGAGAAATACAGCAAATACTTTTTCTACAGGAAAAGACAGAGCTCACCTCTCAAGGCACTTTGTTTTGCCTCTGGAAAACAAAACCAAGAGAAATCTGGCCCACGTGAAACCCTGGAAATACCAACATTGTTGAAAACACCCGAGTAAACACATTCCAAGAGAACTGTTCAGATTACAACTCTTTTGTATACTTCTGAGGTGCCTGAGTGAAAGGATTTCATTTATTTATGAGAAAATGTGCTTTATGTTGAGAACGTTGTAATCAAAACATTAGCTTAAACTTTTGTAGAAGAAACGTTTGAAAATAAGAAACTATCTTGGAAGAAACGAACAGGTCCTTGCCTTTTGGAGTGCTTCTTGGAGCGTTGTGAATATTGTAGAGGAGTCTCAAAGCTGGTCCGAGGTGCGCGGGTGGCATCGGTATCGTCACACCGCTGTGTCGGGAGGGTTCCTTAGATGACCGTACTTGGGTACCTGAGCTAAACGACTGACAGGTTCAGGGCTGCAGAGAAACCACCACGATTTGTATAACATTTTGGAAGTGAACTAAATATTTTTGAACATGCCACTTTGACAGCCAGTGTTACGTTGTGGTTTTTTTGTTTTTCTTTTCAAACCAGCTCAAAGCACAAACTACTGCTTTAAACTCTCGGTATTTTCCAGTTCCCATATTTAAAGACATGCAAGCTCCAGCCTCCCAGTCGCAATTACTGGCTGCCAAATTTATACCTGTTTCTTCAACTGTACCTTTTTGATATTTAGAATTTTTAAATTTCTGTAAAGTAGATTTTTTGTAGATTGTAATGAGTGCTCACTGCCATTGTGAAACGGTATATAATTGTATAATTTCTGTGTGTAAACTGAATGCTTGGGCTTTCAATACAGTATTCATATAAAGCAATAAATATTAATGTTATGAAATATCCGAGTACATTTTTACCAGAATTGTCCCTCTTTGGTTTGAAGTTCACATCCCTGAAGTACAAAGATGACCTCTGAACTGCATGCGGATCGTTTCTCGTCCTACATGGTATGCTTTGTAGTGCTTTGGGGAAATCTGGGGTTTGAGTAACACCAGAAAAATGGGGCTCAGCTGGAATATTTCTCAAGTTATTTCTTGCTTACGTCACCTCTCAAGTTCTAAGCAGACAGGATTCAGGGAGATGCTTGCAAAAACAAAAAAAATCTTTAACGATTGAGATCCCCTTACAGAAGGAAAATTGTATTTTGACTCATTTTCATTGTGTTTAAGGGTTCGATGTGTATTGTAAAATTAAAGGACTGAACCAAAATGTTGAAAACGGGAAAGTTTAAAAATGCAGTGACTTCTGACACTTCTTTCGTTGGTTGTTTTTTGTTGGTTTTGTTTTTTTTTTTAATACTTTGCCAATGAGAACAAAATTTTAAAATTTCTAAGTTTAGAGATTTCTGAAATTTTCTTTAGACTGTTTATTTGTGAAGAAATTGTCAATAAACTTGTTCTTTAATCAACCGTGACCTTTGGATACATTTGTTGTAGCAGCATGAGGGCCGCTGTTGCAAAGACTTGCACAAGAACCTTGAGATTGGGGTTCGTTGATAGATCTGCATTTGGGGATTTGGTTTGGTTTGCGATAGCTAATAAAAATGGAAATCCTGCTTTAACATCACAGTAAGCATCTTCTCACTAAAGAGGTGCCTGCGTTTAAAGATGCTTTTACTGAATCAGAGAAGATTCTGCCTTTTTTTTAAATGTGGATTTAAAAAAAAAAACTTCTGTGGGACCAGAATATAAATAGAAATTGTAACAGGACCTGTTCAGAATACAAGGCAAAGGTAAGCCCTTAATTCTGCTCTTGATATTTAAAAAAAAAATTGCCTTCTCAGAAAAGTTGCTTCTTTTAAAGTATCGGAGATGCTCTGTCAGCCTTGATTTTTAAACCTCAGGGACTACGTTAATGCTTGCAAGAGCGATTGCTTTCTGACGCAGCGTGCACCGGGGCTTGGAAAGACCTTAAAACGTTCCAAAACGTCCTTGGTTGAGTGACTGGAGCAGAAGTTGCCGGAATTGGGGGTGGATTTACATCCTGGGTGCTCTGCAGTGAGGGTTCAGGAGCACTGCCCGGGCTCCCCCGTCCCAGGGCTTGCTGGAGGGAAGTTTTGTGTCCTTTTGTCTCAACCATGGGGCTCGGAACCCCGCACCCCAGCTCGGGGTTTGTGTCCTTGCCCACAGCCAGCTGAGTGTTGGGCTTACTGGTTTTTGTACAGCTAACCAGGTCCAGGGGAAATTTAGGTTTCTTTTTTTAAAATCCTCGTGGATCTACTGCTGGTTTGAACAAAGTAAACTTTTAATACAAAAAGTGTTTCGAAGGCACAGGCATCTCTGCCTGCGCCACTGACTCTCTGTTGCTTTTTTAAACAATGTTTCCGCAGGAAATACTCGTAGCTGCAGAAGGGAATTGGAATTGCATTTTGATGAACGCCAAGCCTCGGGGATGCACGGGACGGCCTGGAAAACACCTCTGCTGCTGCCCAGCCTGAGGAATTATCCTGTTGCTTTTCACTCGAGCAGTTCACTGAAAGGCTCCATCAAGAGTGTCTCAGGTCTGATACAACAGAATCAAGCTTTTATTTTTAGCTTCTTTCTTAATTGTATGTGGAGGGAACAGAAACAGAGCTGAAGCCCCACAGAATCGGAGTTACAGGAGATTTCTGTTGCATAGCGGTTAA
>JAVSBS010020724.1:43573-80050 GCA_033124195.1 Coracias cyanogaster | reverse complement strand
AGAGCACGGACAAACCAATTACAAGTGATGACACACACTGCCACCTTGTGTTATGGCCTAGAACTGAAAAACCCTGAAGAGCTGGATTTCACACAAACATCCAGCTTCAGCTGCTTTAACAGTAGGTTGTTTTTTTTTTTTTCCACAGTCACTGCCTCATGTAGGAAGCCTCTCTACTTCTACATAACCAAGATCTAACTCAGGCTGCAACGTATGCAGGCTTCCATGAACCCAAAGTTCATTCTTGTCCGCTGACATGGGTACTTCCAACAGTAGTTTTGCAGCCAGACGGTGCCAAGTGGTGCAGATATTGTCTTTTAGTTTTGAGATGTTATTCCTCCCACACAAGCAAATGAATACATATGCTACAATACTGCACTGACGAAAAAGTGAGGCTAAGCTCTTAATCCCTCCTCAACCTAAATATGAAGAAGAGTAATAGAAGTTGTACTCTTTACATGCCTGGACGGTATTTTGAGAACAGGTATTGTGTCATTCCCTCCTCTACAAGAGGAGACTGAGGGCTCATTTACCTACAATGGCTGAGTATAAGCTGAGCAACTACGTTCTGCACCGACAGCCCACACTGGGATAGGAGCCCCAGGACCAACAAGAGGGATGGGAAGTTGTAGGTAGCTCAACGGTCTGTAGCCAAACCAATCCTCCTGCTACATCTAGGCCTCACAGGGGACATGGAAGCAATCGTCCATTAAACGTTCTCAGGTCCAAAGCTGAGTGTAATTACACTGCCCCTTGCAAAGCAGTCCCAAGCCCAGCGGGTGTATCACAGAAAGATGCGTTAACAAGAAAAATGTAGAATGGTTCTGGGAAAGGACATTAGTGGGCTTTGAAGCTACATTGTTCTTTTAAATACGTGCTGAGTAGAAGTCCTATTTAAAAAAAAAAAAAGAAGGAAGACTATTATAATTTGGGAAGTATGGTCATCTGGAAGTAAGAAGAAAGCTTCTGTTGTCTCTGTTCTGAATAAAGAGCACAGTATCGGAAAATCTTCTATGAGTGCAGTATCTACACACAGATCAAAATCTTAAATTACCAGTTTGCTTCTGTGCTGGGCAGCACTACACAACCCGTAAAACGTTACCATATTGTTAACTATTTACATGATAGTAGCATTGAACCTACCTACTTCATTGCTGCCCTGACTTGTTCATTTTTGTATTACCTTGTTTCTCACAACTCATCTATTGAAATAGAAGCATTACAGTAATTTCACAGAATTCACAAAAGTCAATGCCAGCATTCAGCAGGAGCCTTTCTTGCTCTAACAGATAGCAGTTTTTCCCACTAGGTGAGCTGGCAAACAAGAATATGCTAAAGTTAAGCAGCATTCACTGACCAGTTGTAACACAAGATGAAATTTACTTTAGAAAACCTTTTTTTGTATGTTTTTCTTCCCTTTCCCCACCCAAGCAGAAAAAAGCAAGACACAAGTCTTCTGCCATACTAATGTATTCCATCTTTCAAAAAGAAAGACATGATTTTAATATTACTTAACAATATGTTAAAAAAGTAGCCAGTTAGGCTTCAGTGTTAATACAATTATACACTCTATAACAGATTTGATAGTGTGAGTACTGTTCTTTTTTAAATTTTCTCATTCTGCAAGTATTCTTACACAAGCTGGCTACAAGTCAGGAAAAAAAAAAAAATCAAAACACAAATAGCGTAACTTGTACACTCTTAAACAGTAGATTGTGAAAGAACTGAGGAAATACTTGTCCTGTAAGAGCTTCTTTTTCATGAAGTCATGTCAGGAGAATTCTGGAGCAGATGAAAGCACAACTGACTAGGTCCATTCCTTTGTCAGGAGTCAGAATGACAAAACATAGCTAGATGCAGAAGTGACAGGAGCCACTGCAGATGATGCAAACTAGTATTTTGGCCTCCACCCAAGCCTAAGCAATTTAAAGTCTTTGAGGCCAAGGCATTCAGAAGGAGATGGAAAAGAGCTATTGTTCCAACTCCAACAGCATACAGCTACAATCAAGTAAGTCTCACTCACAGACTACAAGCACACAAGCTAACAAATTCAGGTAGAAAGTGGCAATTTTTCAGTCCGCAAGAATTATCAGGCCAAAGGGTTCAGTGCAGATCCACACAGCACTGGGGACAAGGCAAGGCAGCACTGGCTCAAGACCAGATAAGCTCTCAGCACAGCAGGACAGGTAAGTGGAGTTGTTGTTCATTGATTCCTGCAGGGTTCCCTCCCCAAATTGTGTTATTTCAATGTGCAGCAAAGGTGGTTTTTTTCAAGCTAAAATTGGACCAGTTGATGGAAAGTCTCTGCCTTGTCTGTCTGGCAGAATCCAAGCAGAATCTGAAAAAAAAAAAAAGAGTGATAAAGTAAAACCAATATACTTAAAATCAAACCACAAGTGTTATCCCTCTTTTGAAGAGTAGCTCTCATTCAGAAATCAAAACCTTTAAAAAAAAAAAAAGAATCACTTGTCCATCACTCAAATACATCCTAAACTAGTTACTTTAAACACCCCTGCACTATCAAGAATAAGTGAGTGAAGTAGCAAAGAACGCTGCACAGAAGCTGGTTGAATGTTAACTAGAAACAGAGATGACACTGCCGTATTTACCAAAACCCTTGTAACAGTAAGAACAAGTGGTAGACAATGTGTAAAGCAGGACCAGTGACACGGGACACTGCCGCTTCTCTTCTGGAGACAGCAAAATTACACCGGAGGCAAAGACCTAGGGAAAGGAGGTTTGTTATAACGCAGCAGCTCACATGCAGGGAAAAAGCACCTTAAGAACAAAAATCCACTTATTGACTTTCACTGAACACAATCTATGGAAGAACTTTTCAAAAAGGTTGGCATGTGCTGGCGCTTCAGTGACAGATGACTCATGCTGAAGAACTCAGAGGCAAGCAATAGCTTGTTTAGGCTAAAGACTGCGTGACAGCATCAAGGTAGCGCATAGCCCTCTGGCAGGCTGCACAGCTTCTGTAACTACTGAAAGCCAAAAAAAGGGAACCGGCAAAAGAAGCAAAATAGAAAAGGCACAGTGGAAGGTCAGAAGAACTGGACTTATTTTGTGCTTTCTAAGCTAAAGTTACAAGTAGCCAGCAAACTTCTGAAGTCATGGTATAATTAAAGCATCTCCATCTGTTATGTCACTACAATGCAAAAAGAAAATATGAACTAACAATCAATCAGTAGAAAGTATGGATAGAGTAGGCCTGTGCAGCTCCTTGCCGTGGAGGGTTACTAAAACAAGCAATGTTGATAACCTTCAAAGTATTATGTTGGAAATTATCAAGTGATAGAAAACATATTCAATAAAGATGCCTTCAGAGCATTAAGTAGCTGTTTTTCTTCCCTAGAACAGCACCTATCAGGGCTTTTCAGATACCTCTTTGAAACAAGTATGCAGAAAAAAAGTTGGATAGTCGCACACACTTCCTAACAGATGACAGTAAAGGAGTAGATGATGCCAGTGAAGGAATTGACTACAAAACAGTACAAAGTGTCAACTCTTCATTTGGAATAACATTTGAGAAGTTTGTCTGCAGAATTCAGCTGCACTTCTACAAATACAAGACACTGATTCGTTTGTCCTGTTGAGAGCAGTGAACTGGTGAAAAGAATGTTTCTATTTTCTTGTTAACAGATATTGCAAACTTGAATGAAGCTAAGCATAGTCCATGAAACCCATAACAAAGGCTTATGCTATGCTAACACTAGCACTACCTAATATATGCCACATTTCACCTATAAAACCTACATTTTGATTTAAAAAAAAAAAGTATCCTTGAATTGGCACCACTCAAAAATAATTTAAGAAGAACATGGACTTCTGAAAATTTCATAAGTAATCAGACACATGCATTTTGTATAGTACTAATAAGTAGCAGAGAGAATCAGCTGTACTCTGTCTTTTGCAAGACCCAGACATACATCACATCCCTGGCACAGAGACTATGAAAACTACATAAATTTAAAAAAAGAACTTGAAATCCATACTGAAACCCCTTTTTTAAAAAAACTCCACCTTTTTAAACAAATGTCTTCAGTTTCGTGAAATACTACTGTTGATTCCTAAATTATTCAATTGCAGAAAATGGAATTATTTGTAACATTTCAGATCTGGCTATCATGACGAAAGGCCTACCAGAGGTAGTCGCGGGAAATGAGCACACCCAGCCACCATTAAAGAACACAAGTTTCAGTAGATTTCAGGATTATGGAAGAACATGTGTGACATTATTTACACATGAGCTGTCTGCTCATATTTGAGGAATTTAAAGGCAAATAATGTGATGCATAGATCCCAAAAGCAACCAAAATGCACAGAAGAAAAAGTTTCACAAGCACAGTTTCATGTTATTTACTCTCACCGCACTAGCATAAGCATCCCCTCTTTATGACTGGCATGAGCTAAAATCCCATAGTTATACCATCTCGACTTCATATACAGTATAAAATTCCAAATTAATTGCTCCTATAAAAAACAGGAAGCAAACATCATGAACAAACCTTTTTGATATATCTACTCTGAGATACAAAATGTAAAATTTTATTTGTTCAACACTTAACACAGCTTTTTTTTTTTTAAAACACTGCTCAGTATTTGGCCTATGTGGACAATGAAACTCACACAAACTTTGCTTACAGGAAAAAAAAAAGGTAACTGAGGATATTTTGAAAGCCTTGCTGAGAACCTGGGGGACCCATGGATAATTCTGGCTCTCATTTCTGTATTTGTGCTACTCAGCTATGATCTGTGCTCACAGATCTGCAGTTTTGGTGACTGTTACAGTTTTCAGAGCATCAGCTGTAACAGTATTTACTAAGTCACAGCAGAGGGTTTTCTGCTAGGTGTGAGTTGTTACATTCCAGGTGGGTCTGGGTTATTTTTGGCTTTGTTGGTTTTGATTTGTAAAACTACGACACATGGGAAGAAGCACAAAAGCTTTACGCTTACGAATTACAGCACTTTACCTTTTAAAATACTCCACTTCTCGCTCTGTTTCATCCATTTCCACACTGTCTAGATCAATGTCTTTGGGTAGAAACACATCATCTACAAAGGAAAAAGGATAACACTATGTTAGATTCCATGGAGAGAGGGCAAGGAGAGAGGAAGAAGCTGCACTAATGTTTTTGAAGAACTGCCTCAACTTTGCAGACTCTTGATTATTCATGTTTAGGTGAATTAATACAAACTCATAATTAAGAAGACACTTTTAAAAACCCTATACTGGTATCTCTGCTTAGCCTTTAAGGAGTCACACTGGGAACAAAGAAGAGATGAATCAACAGTAAGTTTACTGATTGCATGGGTTACAAAAGATGCCATAAACCTGAAATACACATGAGAATGGTCAAATTATACAAATAGCTCAATAAATGAGATAGCTAATGAAGAGCGTTCAACTGCCTGAAATTTGTTGGCCTTACTACTTAGAAGGCAGCTGTAGAAACATTTTTAAAATGGTACTTATAAAGCAAAGTATTTCAAGAATTCTGCATCTGTAGAGCTGGGACATGATCATCAGTCTGTGTCTGCAAGAGTCTAAGTTGTGTTACCTACAATTAGGATTTTATTTTTTTTAATATTTTAATATGGCCTGAATATAGGCCTCAGCTATAGCAACAAAGTCTCATTACAGTCTGTTGGTATATTGTACTGTCTTGGTATATGGCTCTCTTTTATACCTCAAAAAATTCAGAAAGTGTAAATTAATGTGGAAATAAAATTCCATCACTGTCCTCTTGAAGTCTCTTTTCTTACTACATACATATTGCAATGTCATTTCTGAAGCAGCTTCATAACACATTCCAAAAACGGTGAGACAAAGAAACTAAATGAAAACACCCAATACACATCAGGAATCAGGATGCTCTAGAAACCTTGAGATCACAAGAACAAAAGATGCTCTTCTAAAGTCATTCCTGGTCTTACTTCTGAAGAACCAGAAAGCCCTACAAACACTGGGCTTCCTTATGGTGCTACTTTTCTTCAGCCTCTTCATAACAAGGAGATAAAATACTCTGCCAGAATAAATTGTTTAAGAAATAGAGATTACACCAAAAGCAATAATGTTCACTGCCTTAGCACTTCATTTTAAAACTCAGTTAAAAAACCCCAAACTTTGTTTTTATCTTTTTATGTTCCTCCAATTAGCCCAGTTCTAATTTCTTTTCTTATTTCATTTTTTGTGTCTTCGCCAATTTGGTACATCAACTCTGTGTCTTTAAGAAATTACAACTAAATTTAAAAATAGCGTACTAGCATACCTTTTTTGTACGCTAAAGTCATAACTACTCAAAGTAGTGATCCAGTCCTGAGTCTGAAGAAAGCAGCATATTTATCTGTTTATAAATTCAGAAACACATCCTTCCGTCTTTTCACACTTAAACATTTTCAGAAATTGTAACTTGATTGCAGCAGCAGAAAACACTGGTGAGGAGCAGGGAGGAGGCAAAGATGCAGGAACCTATCTGCCTTTACAGTAAACATCCTCCTCCACCACCAGCAGCCCCTTCAATAGTTTCTCTTTCAAAGGTCTCCAGTATTCTCTTTCTGCTCCTAAATCTAGGAGTTTTGTCTTGTTCCCATGACTGGAGTATAGTCTTCTGAGTAAATAAAAAAAACCCCAAACCCAAACACAACACAGTATGCACAAGAACCAAGGTGTCAGGGGAAAGGGCTTGACGCTGTATCACTGCTCAATTAACAAGGAATGGGAACACCCAACATAAGAAGAGAGAAAAAGAAAGACTGGTGGGCTGACTCAACCCAACCATGCAACCACAAAAACAAAATTGGGCTCTACACCCAGCAGCTGCAACAATCAGTAATTTGGTTTACATTTTTGTAACAAATCTTAATAAACCCAAGTATTCTGAAACACTGGCAGAGACTGCCAAAGGATTAAGGTCTTGTATCTTGATGTATTTTCCAGACAGAATAGCAGTGAGAACAGCAATATTAAGTCGTTCTGATGGACGGACATTTAATTTTATGCACCATGACCACTCAGCCACCAGGTGATCCCAGGGGAGTGACCAGGTGCGCTGAGCAGGCAGATGTCCGTACCACAAAACTGCCAGCCCAACTGGTAGTCCCAGTACAGACCAAGCACGTGCAGAAGTGAACTGGTGCCTGAGAACGACAGTTCGATTAGTGTGCTGACAGAGCTGACCAGCCAGCACTGCACGTGCTTCTCACCTCTAGTATTAGCTGCTAGATGTTTTCAGGTACATGGAAAAATACCTTTATTAGCAAGTGCTACTTGTTCGAGTCAACTCAGTCTTTTATGGTTTTACTATTTCTACCAAACAAAAAAACCCATTTACTAGCACAAACTAGTACTCCTGTGGAGAAAACACTCAATATTATCAACTAATTAACATCCCACTCTTAAGTTTTCACTCTGGCAAATAATAAACCAGGAAATTAGGTTTGGTATTTACTTATCTGTTAATGTAATTATTATATGAAACAATCATTCTTTGGCTGCAGAACCCCCTAATTTTCCTTGCTCAAAGATTAAGACCAACTTTAGACTATACTCTACATGCTGTACAAGAAACAAAGAGGTTAAAAATGGATTTCAGCATACTACTGAATTACTTTAAATATTTATTTTAAGCAAGACAGGCTTCAGCTCTATCCTAGCTGAAGTCAGGACAGCTTTGCAGAAGAGACTGGCTTTCTTAACTGACATGAACTCCATATAAAACCAGCAGCACATGCTACTTTACTCATTCTTTAAAGCATCCTTTACTAAAATTATATGCATCTTCCAATCATAATTACAATGACTTGCATTTGCCTGACACCAGTTTTTCTGTTTCTCTAATTTACATTGGCAAGAATGACTGAACAAAGACTTCAAATTTCTGGACTTAAATGGCAAAAATAAAAAAACCCACTCAATGTATTCAAACTTTCTCACATACTTACCAATGGAATTGTTGACTTTGTCCCCTTTTTTCTTCTTGTTTTTCTTGTTCTTGCCTTTTGGTTGAGGAGAATCTGCGAGTATAAGCTTATTATTTTGTTGGTGTTCACTTGGTGAAGGGGATTCACTTGTTACAGGTGCTTTCTCTTCCTTTATGTGGTTCAACTGTTTTTTGTTGTTATTGTTCAATTTCTTCTCCTCTTTTTTAGGTTCTGCAAGTGTTGGGAGCTCTGCTGCTTTTGCTTTGGATTCTATTTGGTTTCTGGTTTTAGTCTGTATCTCAGCTGCTTTGGAAGATTCAACAGGCTTTTTCACTTGTTCAGCACACGGTTTGTTTATCTGCTTTAGTTTCTGTTTGCTGTTTCCTTCTTTATGTTGATGCATAATGTCAAGCAGAAAAGAGAGGGGCTCATGCTGCTTTACACTCCCCTCTTTCTGATAGAGCAGCTTTGAGTCTCTAGTGTTTACAGGATTGGAGAATTCACAGCCTGCCTCTGAAATAGGCCTCTGTTCTGTATGATTCACGTGTCTTGACACTGAACCGGAGGAGGTTTCTATCTTTTCTGATTGCTCAAGTGTACCATTTTGAATGTCTTCGGGTGCATTTGGGACAGATTCCTTCGCTGCCTGGCAGTTTTGAGTAAGCATGTCCACCTTCTGACAGTCTTTACTAGTTCGTTCTTTCTTCTTTTTCTTTACAGCCTGCAACTGCTGGAGTTCTTGAAGCCGTTGTAATTCTTGTTTAAGCCTCTCTTCTTCTTCTTCTTCCTCACGCCGCCTCTGTTCCTCAAGCAACTGGTGATGCTCCCTCTCCCTGGCTTCTGCTTCAAGTCGAGCTTTTTCTTCAAGCTACAAAATAACAATAGGTGTATTAAAAGTAACAAATATTTTGGAAATCAGGGTTTTAGGGATTATTACTACTTTTCTCATTATAAATCCTAGGATGTTAACATATAGACATACTTAATCCAGAAGTCTGTGCAGCAAGCAAATAATACTAATGCAAAAGCTGCTCTTCAAAGTGCATTAAAATCCTTTCTATGTTTCTGTAACATATTTAACTTGTTAATACCAACTGTCAATCTTCTCTGCTACTGCTAAACCTAACTCCGTATCAATGTTTTTTACAACCGCAAACGCTTGCTTAAAGCAAAACATTCAGCTTAAGTCTCAACAACTGTGTGTACTACTCAGTTAACTCAGGTTCGCATCAGGTTGTATCATTTACCTGTTCTCTTGCTACGGTAGCGGAGTTGCTCTGTTTCAGCGTTCACACACATTAGGAAGAGTAAACATTAAAACCGTTTAACGGCAAAACATTAAGCACGTTAAAGTTACATTACAAGTTGTCAAAAATAATAAGGATGATAAAGTTTTCTGTTGTCAGCCTTAAGGTCATTTGCCAGATGAAACAAAAATACAAGGGATTTTTTCCAGTCATTACGGCAAATGCCTAAAACATAGCTGTGCAGCGTTGAATCTGCACATTAGCAAAATGAAAGAAAGTCGTAGGCTAAGAGAAATCATGTCCATTTATTGTCTTGCACATTTAGAAGTGTCTATATGGGATTACCTCTTGACAGTTGTACAAGTGATGCAAAAAAACCTATGAGAATTTTCTACTTCTTACGTTCAAACCGCGCTGCAAGAGCAAAGTGAATTTTGCCAAGTGAATTTTATAACTAACTCTCTGAGCCCTCAAGTTGCTGAATAGTGCAACAAAAGGAGCATAAAGAACACAACCTGCAAACATCAACTCTTCTGAACCCATGGAAGCATGTAACCAAGGCAGAATTAGTGCCAGCAAGGAAATTCACAAACAAGAAGTGTTTACAGTGCAGCCACACAATTCGCTTACCAGAATCCAAAAACATTCAGCAACCAATCTCATTGCACCTTGAAGTTTATACCTAAGGCTGATACTTGAATTGCAGCATGAAAAGCCAATTTCCTGCTTGCTCAACTTAAAATGAACGCATATTTCCTCCATTAACTTAGCAAATTGTTTTTTAAAAAAATAATTTCACTGCTACACATTGGAGTTTTTTTAGAAATGTTTTTGCTAGTTTCCATTTGAAAGCAACCCCTCATTTTTTCTTCCCTGCTCCTCCTCTGCAGCTTGTCACTTCACTCTGGCACGTAATCGCCCTTTGTGGCACCATGCGGCACAGCACTTAACCTCTGTCAGGACAGCAAGGTGCCCAGTGCAATCATTCTAAAAACATCAAACCTCAGCTTTTACTCTCTCATAAAAGCACCAACCTTTCATAGAGTCATAGAGTTGTTTTGGTTGGAAGAGACCTTTAAGATCATCAAGTCCACCTGTTTACCTAACAATGCCAGGTCACCACTAAACCATGTCCCTCAGCACCACATATACACATATTTCAAATGCCTTTAGGGATAGAGACTCCAGCACTTCCCTGGGCAGCCTGTTCCACAGCTTGACAACCCTTTCAGTGAATAATTTTTTCCTAATATCCATTCTAAACCTCCCCTGAAGCAACCATTTCCTCTTGTTCTGTTTCTTGTTACTTGGGAGAACAGAGCAGCACCCGTCTCTCTACAACCTCCTTTCAGGTAGTTGTAGAAAGAGCCTCCTTTTGTCCAGGCTAACCACAATCCTAGTTCCCTCAGCACCTTCTCAGAAGACTTGTGCTCTAGACCTTTCATCAGCTCCATTGCCCTTCTTTGGGTACACTCCAGCACCTTTCTTTCTGTCTTGTAGTGAAGGACCAAAAACTGAATGCAGTATTCAAGGTGCAGCCTTAGCGGTGCTGAGTACTGGGACAATCACTTCCTTAGTCCTGCTGGCCACACTATTTCTGGTACCAGGATGCTGTTGACCTTCTTGGTCACACCGCTGGCTCGTGTTCAGCTGGCTGTCAACCAACACCCCTAGGTCCTTTTTTCTCCAGGCAGATTTCCAGCCGCTCTTCCCCAAGCCTATAGTGTTGCCATGGCCCAAGTGCAGAACCTGGCACTTGGCCTTGTTGAACCTCTTTCCATTGGCCTCAGCCCATTGATCGAGCCTGTCTAGATTCCTCTGGAGAGCCTTCCTACCCTCAAGCAGATGAACACTCTTGCCCAGCTTTGGTCTTGTCTGCAAACTTACTGAGGGTGCACTCCATCTCCTCATCCAGATCACTGATAAAGATATTAAAGACAACAGGTGCCAATACTGAGCCCTGAGGAACACCACTTGGGCCTGCCAGCCAATTGGATTTCCTGTTTCCTGGCTTGCTACAAAGATACCTTATTATAACCATTATCCCAATACAGAAACACTAGTTTTCTAACTTCCCCAACTTTTAAATGTCAATTCTAAAAAACAACCAATTCTTGACATTTATGACACTTAAAAAAAAATCACTTTCTGAAGTGCAGGAAATTCCAGTATAAAGCTGACTTGCACAAAACATTTGACAATGGCATTCTGAGGAATCCTCCCAGTCTACTTCATAGCTCCTCAGGTAGCAGCAGTCCAGGTAAGCCAGCTATGTATGTACAAACAGGCAGTGTACCACAAAGTACACAGAAAACTACTATACCGCTATTATAAAGCCAGTATACTGTTGTATACTTGCAGAGAGTACACATTCAAAAACATGAGGTCAAGGACAAACATACTTTTAGGTATTACCTTTCTTTGCTTATGCCTGGCTCGCTTGGCTGCCCGAGAACTGCTTACTGGTTTGGTTTCAGAGCTGTTTATAAACTGTAGCAAGTCTTCCACCTTTCGATGGTCAACAACACTTTCCCTTTCAGAGATCTGATCTGGTTTCTTCGGCTGTTCCTCTTTCCTTTTTGTTAGACGTAAACGAAGCTTTTCTCGCATCTCTGCGTAATTTCTACTGGTTGGTGCAGCTGGAGGCTGAAGGATGTGAGACAATAGCAAAATTTTTACATTTAGTCACTATGTTGACCTAATACTTTGGAGATTTTGAAATTTTAGAGACCTTCAAATAACTTGGAAGGTCCAAATCTGAATATCAAACTCCTTATTGTTTGTATGTGTACCTGAAGGTGTATTTAACAGGCTACAGACCTGCAGGCTTTGTGCTAGCTTGTGAATTGTATTTTCCAACTGAAAGAACGACTGATTTTTCAGAGGAGTGCACAGATGAGAAGACAAAGTACCTTTAAAAGCTAAAGAGGAGATTTCCATGTTCTCTTGTGATCAGTATAGCACATCTGAAAATTTGAAAGCAGCAGATATGTGCTGCTGTTTCCATTTTTTGTGGGATGTTTCAGAGTTTGGGCCACACAGGCCTATGGGCTGTACCTGTGAAGGTTTGATTACCCAGCACAGAAGCATGCCAGCACACCCGCCAGCAGAGTCGCATCAATAACTTGTTAACTCTGATGCAAGTTGAATCCTTGTGCCATGTTTCATATCTTTATTCCCATCCACTGCTCCTTCCTTTCAACTCCTCAATCCTCCTCCCTTCCTGCTGTCTCACCCTCCTGCACCAGATCTGGTGACCATCTGTTTGGAGCTACCCGACTTCAACTCATTAAAAAAGCAAAGCCAAGCTTATTAACTTAAAAATCCTGTAGCATTCTGCCACTTCAGCGAAACAGATAAGTTACTGTGTGGTCAAATGACTATCAAAGACAGATCAATCATGGCTATGGTGGGAACACGCAATGAGACATGGGATCCCCTCTCTGCCCCTTTCAGGCACAGGGCAGGGGCTTTTAATTCACTTCAAGCCCCAAGATGAAACTGCATCTGATCCAATATACGGCCAATAAACTGAGCTTTCCTTTCCAATAGGAGAAAAATGCCAGACACTTAAATTCTACTAGTTAATTGATTATTAAAACAGACTATACTATACACAGATTTACAAATAAGGCTGGCAGGAAAATGACATTTTAACTTAGGAAAAAATTTGAAGCGTCAGCTTTACAGCTTTTAGCATTTCATTTGTGCATATGAAAAGATACTAGTACAAGAATTCACTAGATATGTTACTGGTGTGAAGTTATCTTCAGGATTCTTCAAAGTGTTCAGTATTAAAATAAAGAATACAAGGGAAAAGATTCTGTATAACCTACATGCTTTAGAACTTCATAAATTCTACAAAACACCCTTTAAATACAAATGCAAGTCAGTGCTTATCAAAATGCACCGGTAAAATAGTGTGTAATATTGAAAATAGGGAAAAATGCAGTTTGGATTTTCCTTAGATAAAAGTATGATTTCAACTTAACGTTGCCTAAGTTCTAGATAAGAATAGCTTCTTTTTTTCCTCTTTCTTTTAAAAATTAAGTTAAAGTGAATACATTGAAGATTCCTAGTTTTACAGATGGGACAATGGCTCATAAATTGCCATGAACATTTTTTAAAGTATCATATATTAAGTGTACTTTCACCCAAACTCACCACATTACTTATAATTACACTACTACAAGTGATTGCCTGTTTTTTGTAAAGTTATATAAATGGCTCAATGCTCCTGTTTGCAGTTTCAGTCAAACATATTATCTATTATCCAAGTCAGCTACTTCCTAAACCTTTCAGTCATAATTTTAGTGCTCTTGAATTGCTTTCAACTGGAAAGGTTTGTTTCTATTCTTCATTTCAAAGACAGAAATTACTTTCTAACCATGCTCCTTTTACTACTTCTATAGAGCAAGCTCCAATGCCACCCCCTTAGTCGCAATCTCATAAATCATACGCAATCAATGATGAGTAAGTGACAAAAAAGAAAATAAAAACAATTTAAAATCCACCAACTTACTCCTCCATGGCCGAAGAACTCACAGTAACAGCAGTCACAGTATTTTCCTTCCTTCTGATTTGTGGATGTTGAGGTACTGGAGCTGTGCTCTGAACAGCTGTCTTCGTCTTGGCTCTCCTCTCCATCATATTGTTGATGATCATACGTGTTACTGTTCTCACAGCGATGGCCCTCACAATCAGGATCACTATGTTAAATTAAGAAAAAAATCTTATAAAACCTCTAGATTATAATAAAGAAGGTACTTGAAAAAAATCATACACTGTCAAATGCACATCTACAAGGAGCAACGACTCTCAAACTGGCATATCAGCCACCAGTGATGCACCAAATCCTAATGCCTTCATCTGGTACCTTGCAAGTGGAGATGGTCAAAACTAAGCAACAAGATAAGCTGATACATGGGAAAGCGATTTATAAAAACTCACTTGGTGTCTTATTGAACAAGCAGCCTCAAGAATGAGCTTTAGAATGGTTCCTCCTGGCTTTAAACTGGTAAAATCATTTCAGAAGTGGTGATTCTAGCTTTTTTTAATGGACTGGTTTTGAAACGGCTGCCCATTTCATCACTTGTGGTCTGAAGAGACATGTGCAGTTGCAAATTATTCCTAAAGTCCCTTGGGTTTAGATATATTTTCAAACTCTTGACTTACTTAAATTCAAGGTCAGCTAAAACCAAAATATTTTCATTACTCTATTTGCACCTGTATTTTCAAGGAGAAATACTAGCATGCCTCTTCAATAAGCAGGTAGTTTATCCCCTCCAGAGCTCTGTATAACGGTGCACCCAACATATCTACTGTCCGGATCTTCTAAAACAGATGTGATCTTACTTCAAAAGTTAAAAAAAAAAAATTTAAAAAATACATCCATCTAGCATTATTATTTCTTTATTCTTATGTTAGAAAGGTGAAAACAGGCCATAATCTGTCTTAGCTGCAAAATATATGCGAATCTTCTTTCTAACCTCACTCCCAACCCTGTAAGTTTTTCAGGAATTGGTGACCAGGACAGAGTGAAAAATGGTTCGGTTTCAGTATCCTAGTTAGGAAAACAGCAGTTTCTTGCCTGTTGAGAGCTGGCATTACAGCACCCAGCGGGATAGCTGTGTGCTGCGGGTAACAGATACAATTCCATAGAAATCAAGGCTTCCTTAGTCCTGCCACTCAGTCACTATGTTGAAACGCTAGAACATAAAGCGGTGTTTCCCATCCTAGCACATCACTGATTCACGTAGACAATAATAATTGTTTCTGGGTTCTCTCAAATTTATTCCTTACGAACTTTATCATTCCTTTATCATGTTAGCACCTGGTGATGATAACAACAGTTGGACTTCTATTGCATTAAACAGCCTATATTTAATTGTCTCCCAGCACTAGGCAAGAAATTTTTTTCACAAAACTACAATAATTTCTCAAGCGTGAGAGAACAGTTACTTATTTTGTGATATTATCAATAAAACTAGTTAACAATAGAAATAAGGGCATTTTTAGACGCACTTCAAGTACGCAGTTATCTAATTCTGCCTAAATCTCACATCATCTTCTGAAAACTACTGCGGTAGCCAGGAAACTACATCCATAGCAACCATAGCTATGGCCCTGCAGGTCACAGAGCACCCAGAGCAATGACTCAACTGCTTTTCTGTTATGCCTGCACTCTTCAGACGTATCACCATTGTCAACCTGCCACAATATGTAGCACTACCAGAATCCAGCTCCACCAAAATCCTGCCAACCTCCAGGACCTCTGAAAGCCTTTGGAAATCTGAACATCTTTCCAAACTACAACCACTGTATAAATGGTGGGACTGATACCCAAGAAGTCTTAAGTGTAGCCAGGAAAATGTGTTACTATGTGACAGGTTACAAGATCATGTATGACTTTTTATGGTTTGAGCTAAATCTGTCTACTGACTCCAAGTTTTCACAGCTTTTCATTCCTGCTTGCCATGTAATGCCAAAGTGACAGAAAACAGATACATCATACAACAGGCTTGTGTCTCAGCAGCAGCAATCACTACTGGCAACGACAGCAAGAAAGAATCGACCTTGACTTATCCTAGGTCACTTTTATAAAAGTGAGCAAACATTTGTTTTGAACCCTCTAAGCTCAGTAACTCGATTCTGCAATGGACATCACATTTTTCAAGTCTCACACCAAGCTACATACTACGTATCTGAACTCGGTCTCATGTACTGAGCACGCAGACAGCTCTTCTTTCACACAACAACCATCAGCAAAGGAGAAGAACTATCTCTAATTTCCCTCCTATTGTAAAAAAGAATGACAAGAGTAACAACAAACTTACCTGCAGACACTTGGTGGGGCGCTTACAGAGCTGTCTGTGGTTGAAGTAGGAGGTGCAACAGTAGAAGGACAAAGGCCTGAATGAGGATCCACAAATCCAGGGGCTGTTGCAGCAGTTTTGGGGAAAGAAGGAGCAGCAAGATTTGGAAGATGCGGAGTAGAGGCTGGAGACAGTGCAGCAGGAGACAGTGAAGGAAGGGATGCTAAACTAGTAGGACTATTTCGTGGTGCAACTGGTGCAGAATGTCTATGGTCCTCTTTATTAATATTGTGGAACACTTCACCTAAATTGGATAAAAAAACGCTTGCTATCAAAAATAATTAATAACTCTCTATTAATTAACCAAACAACCATACAAACTGCTGGATGTTCTCAGCTTCCATAAAAATTAGCAGTATTTCAACATCTTTCTGTTACCAGTTCTAAATCCTAACATCAAGGTCTTTTACAAATTTTTTATCTAGAAATACAGAGACTGTAACTCAAGAGTAAGAAGAACAGCAATAAACAAAAATCATCAAGATACATAATATTACTAAAACAAACACATAAATCTTTATGGTTAGCTTAGTGATCTATGTTCTACTAACCTGTATGTGAATTACAAATCCTTACCTATTGATGAAGGTCTCTTGGACGATACTTTGAATTGGTTGCTGCTTGACTGCACTGTAGTTGCTGTACAGGAGACAGAAGAAGTGGCAGAAGAGGTTGCCATGACAACTTTATTAGTTTCCATAAAGGCATCCTGGAAATTGTACAGACATTTCTTCTTTGCAGCATTCTTTTTCTCTTTGCTGTCAGTAACTGCTGTTGCTTCATTGCTAGATGTAGTAGGAAGTGCTTCAGGTCTTATTTCTGAGAATGCTGGTGCTAATATATCACTCCCTTCAATTGAAACACATAGTAATTAATTGTCTTTATGGCATTTAGAAGTAAATATTGAATAATTTAAATGCAGACAAGCACGGATATATTGTTACTGTTGGCTTGGTAGGATTAGTGATCCTCCTTTCCTCCCCCAAGTAACATGGCTGTAACAAAAACTGCTAAGAAGTCTCAGAGATATCACAAACCTTAACATTACAATTTTAAAGAACACTACTAAAAGTTTGTTGACAAGTAGCAAAGATAATACAGATACCTTTATCCACTTATAACTTAAAAAAATATAATTGGACACCATTTTACGTGCTATGTATACAAGCTTCAATATCTGAAGTCAGGGTTAGCCATGCAAGAATTCTAAGCCAGAAAAACAAATCCTTCTATCAATATAATGCCATAAATCGTATCTTTACTTATTGGAAATTCCAGCTAACTACAGTAACACCTTTCACACAATCTTGCCACTAGCCATCTGTTGGAACAGCTACCTATAACTGCATTTGTAAATGGATGAGCTACCCCACAGGGGAGCTTTTCCGGAGGTTTTTAACGCCTTTCCTTTTAAATATCACTGTAGTAGTTTGACAAGTTTGCAGCAGATCAGTCTGAAAACAGCCAAAACACAAAACCAAGCTTCCTTTTTCATATGAGTCAAAATAAAAGAGGCACTTAAAATTTGCAATTATATGAGTGGAAAGATCTCTTTCTCTCTGTTATTATTTCTCTTCTACTGTTTTTCACTTTACCATTAGTATTTCCAAAGGCTTCCTGGCTTAATTTTTTTTTTTTTTTTTTACTAGATTTATGCCTCTGTCTTTTCAAATGACAAGGCAGTTAACTCTGTGCATTATAAGAAGTAGGATGTGGTACCATGTTACCAGTGCTCTTAAGACCCTGTAGAAAAAGAGCAGGCCCTTGTGGCAGAAGGCCAAAAGTTATTTACATTTCCCCTTAATTCCCATTTCTTTGGAACCCTAGACTTCTGAAGACAAAAACACCTCTCCAATGACTGCAGGTGAAAAATAGTGGGCTGGTCTTTTGCCTTTAGCATCCTCTCCCCAATACGTAAGAATTTATTTTTCAATTTTCTGCCCTGCTGGAGTAGGAATGGCAGCAAATCTCTGCCAGAATCCTGTCTTATAAAACCATGAGGTTGAAATCTACCATTCCTGGAAAAAAGCACCACACTCCATCTCAAAACATAAGGCTTTTTCACTAGTCAGTGGGAGGTAGTAACAAGCCCTCACCAGAAATTGTATCAGGCAAAAATGTAGCAGGATTCCAGTTCTTGTCATTCATCATCTCTGAACCCCAAAGACTTATAAATTTAGAGCTATTCCAATCTGGAGTGCTCCCAAAACAGCTTGGATAAATATGATCTTGGAGAGATGCATTGAATACTTGATGCTTGTTTGTATGATTCTGAACTGGAGCTGGCGGTAATGCCTACAAAAAGAAAGAGTATTTTCCTCATTAATATTCTGTTTGCTTACACAGTCACTCCAACAGCAATATTCAAATCATAGTGTTTCAACTGTGAAAGGCAACATAAGAAGTGTAATAAACATTATTTCCAAAAATGATAAAAAGACTGGTTTGCTGATTTTTAACGCAGATAATATATTACACAGATTGCATGTATATGTATATACTTCATAATCACAAATATTGCTTTTAGATTCTCAGCTCATTAATACAAAAAATGCATTCTCCAAAAATATTTGGGTTAATATATACTGGTAGGCCCTCATTTTTAATTAAAAACAGTATTTGTATGAACGTAGAACTTGTTAGGGAGTATTACCTTTCAAAGCCCAAGCTGTCAAAAACAATTCTCTGTGACATGATAATCATTAGCACATAAGACAATTATGATAAAGGGATTACAAACACTTCAGGATTGAAAATAAGTGCAGTAGAAAAAGTAGTAACACACTTATCTGAAAACATTTTAAAGTTGATTATGTTCTTTTGGTTTTTTCATCTCCAAGTATTAACAGGTTCCTGACTTAAAACTTGAAAGGAATACACGGTTTTATTTTAAGAAGCAACAGGGGAGAAAAGGGAACATGCTTGTTCTTGTTTTATAGAGGCAAACTGTTCTGCCTCACTCCATTTCTTCTGGCTGAAATTGTTTATTCGTACTCTAAAAATGTAACTTTCTCCCAGAGACCTCGTGCAATGCAAGCATTACATTCAATTACTGTTGCCTTTAAAAGAGCCAAGGAAAAGTGAGTTTGTTCTAATTTTGCACTGGGTTTGATGCATTGAAAAGCTATGCAGATGTAGATATGGACATTAAAAGTATCAGCTGAGTCCCATGACATTTCAGACACGACAGTCTGAACACTCATGGCCAAGCAACCTACTTCTATACTCAGTCTCCTTGTTCTATACCAAAGGATTTTCCTTATCTGCCTAATGGTGAAGGTGGGATGGGCTGAATATCCTGCATTAAAGAAAATTTGTATATATGAGTACAAAGAAACACTTGACAGGGCAGAACAGCCAATCCATGATGAACCAAACCTGATCCAACAAGGGCTTATTAGCTCATTCATTACCAGCTCTGCTGAATTCAGCTGGTGCTTCAAAGGCAAAAGCTCCCTAAAGCTTCAGCTTCTGCATGCGTCTTTCCAGCTCAACATAAACACATCAATACCCAGCTGGTTCAGGAGCTGTGCCAGAGCTAATAGATCTGGCCTGCATTACAAAACCACTCAGGGCTAGGAGCCTGCTACTCTGCATGGGGCTTCTGGTGCAGCCTTCATAGTGTGCTGCTGATGTTCTGCTACACAAAGGTCTTCTGAAAGGAAAGACAGCAGAGATCTGGGATGGAAGCTTGAGTAGATGGGAGTAGACTGGTATAAAGGATGTAAGAGCAGCTCTGGAAGGCAGGCAGAAGGTGGGTACAACAATTAATGGTTTCAGAAGAACGGTGATGGGCTCTTGAGAAATGGCAGACTGGCACGCTGCAGTTACACAAGTGGTACACTGCAACAGAGATACAGAAGGAATGCCGATAAGACAAGAAAAAACAAAGTGGATGTTAAGGACAGGAAGAGTACTAGTAATCTTAGTGAACTATTCTACGCTCCTTGCAACCATGGGATCACTGGAGCAGGCATAAGAGAGACAACAGGAACATTTACCAAATGACAAAGGCTTTGCCCCTTTCAGCAGCACCCACAGTTCAACTGATTTAAATAGCATGTGAAACAACACCACATTAATAGTAGGTCTCACTTTTGACTCATACTTTTCCAAAGCTGACCCTTGGTCCCAATCCCATTCCACATACTTCTCCTCTTTACTACAAATTTTGGGTCAAAACATTTTTGCAGAATCCGCAAAAAAAGCAAGGTCTCTTAAAGCACAAAAACCCTATAAATAGACTCCTATGCCTCCGTTTTCTCAAAAAACCCAAACAACCAAGCCAAAGCACTAATACTTTGAGCTAGAAACCTCAGGATACTATTGCCGAGACGGAATATTAAATTTTGACCTTCAACAGATACAAAAGGAAGACTTAATTAGTCCGATTACACTGAAGTCCCATTGCTGTTCCCACCATTCAAGACTCATTTAACTCCACATTCTTTCTAATCACAGTGAAGAAATTATCAGTCTTTCTGTCAAAAGCTACTCTTAGCCCTGCTGTATGAACCTTCCACCAGTTTTGAGCCTGTGCTGTTCCTTACCGCTCACTACTCCTTCCAAACACACTACTGAAAACAGACCATAGTTTCAAGCAACATTCATGGTTTAATTGATCCTCAGGGCTATGGTTTATACAGGGGCACGGTATTTTTCCCGGGATGAGGATGCATCAGGCTTACCTTATTGTGTGTGAAGGGAGAAGCTGTGTACAAGGTGGGATGGATAAGGGGACGAGGCAGATGAGGAATTGTATGCAATGGTATATGTCCATGGATGTGAGGATAAAGATGAAGTGCAGGATGTGCAGGTTTTTCAGGATTCATAAACTGGTGGCCAGCAGGCAGGCGTCCAGTGGCAAGTGCAGAGGCTGTTAGACCTGAGGCTTCTTGTTTGCAAACATGACATTCACAAGCATTTGGGCCTTGGTCAGCCTGTAAGGAGAAAAAAAAAAGTCAATCTACTCAGTAAAATGAGCTATTTTCTCATCCTTTTTCTTAGTAATCATTAATATTATGTCATTTGTCATACATTAATTAACATTTTCACAGCATCCACAGGATTCTTTCATCTAATACCAGTGGAAAAACCTTGTAGTGAAGTAAAAGCTCTAGTGGAGATCTTTATCTTAGTTAGGAAAATACCCTAAAAATTGACAGCATTTCATACTAATCAGACACTGAATATCCACTGTCAGTGACAACCAGCAAGATACTGATACAAATAATCAAGACCAAAAAGGAATAGGAACCTATAAAAAAAAAAAATCAAATTGGATTATTATTTTCACAATTTTCCAAGCATATGGAAATCAGTATGTGTAGAAAGTTAGAAAGCAGTAATAAGGGTTGATTAGCTAATGAAGTTGGAAGTAGTTCTGAGCCGCATCAAGCGAAGCACTGCCAGCATGTCAAGGGAAGTGGTCTTTCCACTCTGCTCAGCATCAGTGAGACACATCTGCAGTGCTGGGTCTGGTTCTAGGCTCCCCAGTGAGAGAGACATGGACACGCTGCAGTGAGTCCAGTGAAGGACCATGAAGATGATTTAGGCCTTGGAGCACCTGTCATACAAGGAAAAGCTGAAAGAGCAAGGACTGTTCAGCCTCAAAACAGAAGACTCTGGAGGATCTTATCAGAGTGTGTTCCCTTACTGGGTGGTGAAGAGGAGAGTGAAGAGGACAGTGCGCGATTCCTCTCTGTGGTATCACTTTGAAAGAATAAGAGGAAATGGGCACAGACCAAAATACAGGAAACTTAATGCATTTATCTGTGAGAGTGGTTAAATACTGGAACGTGCTACCCACAGCAGTTCTGGAGCTTCCATCTTTGGTGATACTCAAAAACCAACCAGACAGTGCTGACCAACCCTCTTTAGATGACCTTGCTTTGAGCAGGAGGGCTGGAATAAACTGTCTGCAGGTGTCCCTTCCAAACTCAACTATTCTTACTGTGTGAAGCAGACATTTCCCACTAAAAATGTCATAATCACATCAACCATGACAAATCCATGCCTTATTATAACCTTTTACTGATCTCAAGGTATTATTAGTCTCTGTTGTCTCAAAAAGGATTCAAGACTTGGAAAGAAAAGCAGCCCAGGAAAGAGCAGCTCTGTTTCCCTCCATGAGCTCCATACTTTTTCCTGCCACTGTCAGCTGACATGTCACTGGAAGGTAGTTTTACCAGAAGCAATACCAGGCACACTTCTCAATTGCTATTTTTCCCAGCAATGTGGCAGTGCACATTTTTCCAAAAAGCAACATTTCTAGCTTTCTAGAAAAGAACTGACAGGTGGTATTCTTCTTAAACATGCCTCTGTTATCACTTAAAAGCATTACAGCCTTTGACAGAAGTACATTTTAACGACTAAAGATTTCATAAGCCGAATGGAATTGATTTAGGTGTATAGAGAAGAAATAAACTTCTCATTAAAAAATAAATTATTACCAAGAAACCAATACTAACCTACTAACAAATGAAAGTGGAAAAAATATATCAAACAGTATGGTGAGATTCAAAATCCAATTCTGACTTTTCGGCACAAAGCATGAAAAGGAATCCAAAGAGAAATAAAGATAATGAGTAAATGAGCAACTTCAACAGAAAATGCCAAAAAAAATCTCACATGCATATGACAGGTACTAGTGAAATCAATCACTTGAATGCAGCATTACAAGATAGATACTCAGCTCTGATTAGTAAAATCAGGCTAAAAAAAGTCATTAAGAGTGTCTTAGAAAAATTCTGAGAAAACTTTTTCCTCAAAGAAAATAAAAAAGGGAAAAGTTAAACCTGATTTTTAATCTTGCATTTTAGTTTGCTCCCCTAAAGCAAGTAGACTTACATAATCTCTTCTGATTTTCCACAACAAATGCTGAATCTGTTCACCAGTTTCAAACTAGTTTGACAGAGGTCTCAGCCCATGTAAGTATTAGGCCATTGTTCATTCATACACAGAAAAAAAACGTCAGCATACTCGCTGAAAGAAAAGTAGCTTAATACTCCTAACACATGAAAAAATACTTCCAGTGGGAAGTCTTCAAGCTTCCTGATCACACACAGGGGAACATCTAATGGGAGTTCCCACCTGACTGTCACCTAAGATCAATGGTGTCCCCTTCCATGTGGATTCTTTTGTACCAATAAGCATTAAAAGCGACAGGCACATTCTCTCTCAAAGCAGTGAGCCTGTGTTGTAGCTGCAGGTGAACCAAACACCACTACCTACTGAACAGATACTCTGGGTAGCTTGGTGACCTTACAGTAAGGAGCTCGATAATCTTAAACCATTAATAAACCAATCAATCAAATACCCAAAGACCAATGCCTTAAGTCATGCAATGGATTTAACTACAGAGTTTCAACAGGGAAAGGTATTCCTCAGATATAATATTAAAAAGTGCCTGTTCACTAAGCACTCATATAATTTCCCCCCACTCCAATTAATTTCAAATAACTTAGTATTAATATTTAACAAAGACCAAGGTCAGACTTCCAAGCAGAAATGCTTCTTAGTTACTGTTTCTCATTCATACAGGCAGGAATAAACTTTGTGCCCTTTTACTGCAGCCACTTTCAACATAACTAACGTATTCCAGGTTTTGACTAAAGGAAGGTATTAGCCATGACAATACATAATCAGCCCAAAAATATTTTAGATATGATACCTACCTACTGATAACTTAATATATTAAAAGTTGAATATTTAATGTAAAATGTAAATGTATTATCATTCAAGCAGTAACGTTTCAAAAACTAAATTTACCAGAAGGGCTGCTTTTAGATTACTATACCTGCTGACTGGGGTAAGAAGGTGGAGGACTATCCATTTTTGCTTCATCTTTCCTTAATCCCCTTTTTCCTATAGACATTTCCTCTTTTTGAGTCCCTGGTGGTTCACCGCTGCTCTCCCCATCTGCTTCTTCATCATCTGCTTCTGAGGAACTGCTACTGGTACTGCTCACCTGAGGAGACTGGACAACATGAACTCATTACCATAGGGGTGAAGGACAGGCCTTTCTCCAGTGAGCACATCCAACTGCCAGAAAAAGATACAACAGTATAAATATTGTACCTCATCTTTCAGTGCCATGTTTTCACCTCCACCATTTAGTTCACTGTGAATTCCATTCATGTTGGCTACAACCTCTGCATCATCGTAATTATTCAGTGGGTAGATATCAGCAAATTTTGCTGATAATGGTGCAACATCTTCATCATCACTACCACTGAGGGGAGAAGAGGCTTCGGTAAATCACAGTGCTCAGCAATCTCAGTTATTGTGAAAACAGGTAGTACACCAAAACAAAATAAAGTTGAGGGCATCCCTTGTATAAAGGTTCCAACTGGGTGTCAAAGGATTGTCTTCCAAGTTGTTTAACCGAACTTATTCTTCCAAAAAAGTGAAACCAAGCAATCTGTCATATAACCCTACTGAAGATAGCGGCTGCATGCCTGAACAACAGATTGGATTGAAAATAAGATTCTCTGCTATTTATGTGTTAAATATTTTTCCACCACTGTTTTCTGACCAAAACCCTAAGGAATTATTAATGATAGGATATGGATGACCTTTAATTTTATGGAAAAAAAAGGCCTTATGCCAATGACACAAAGTGTGACATGGAAAAACGTAAAATACAAAATTCAAGTTTTTCCATACATTAAATGGCAAACCAGTAACAGAAAGTAGGGAAAATAGAACGCATCACAGTAACTCTTAAACTTCTCAGTAGCAATTCGTTCCTAGACAAGCCCACATATATGTGCTTTTCAGAACTGGCTCTAAAACACTTAACGATTTTTTTCCATACAGACAGCTAGCAAAGGAACATGCACGTTTAATTACTCGCTCCAGGGAAATGTTTCAAAGATTGGTTAGTTCATGTTTCTACAGCAATCTAGAGCTCTTAAACTAAGCACTTATATCTTTTTGTATTCCATGAGATACTGCAACAAAAGTTAATTACATCACGGCACCGTTAGGCCTATTTCAAATATGCAATGAGGAAATAAAACACAGCAGATATTGTGAGACATAAAACAGCCCTTCCCCAAGAATCAATGGTATTTCCCTAAAAGTAGGCTTCTTACCATAAATAATATTTGGATTCAACTGATCTAGCTTCTAAAGAGACAAACTGAACATTTTTGGACATTTTAGAACCAAAACTAATGTGGTTACAGAAATTGAAAAATCACACATTTAAAAACATAGAGCTAAACATATTGCCACATGATCTGTTCTCAAGCACTCCCCAAATGGGTTCAGAAACTGAAGTCCATTGATGGTAGTAGATGCAAAGGTAAATGTTTAAAAGAAGTTGAACTTAGTGAAGTTATATTAATCAGAAACATCTGACACATCTGCACTGTCCTTGCTCACCACACCTTACTAGCACAGAACGCTAATGCCCATTTCCTTGACTGTATTGACAACAGGTATTTTCATTAGTGTTCCCACCAGTACCAAAGTCAGGATTTTTAAAATATTCCTTTAGAATATCACATCACATAGGAGCCTGCTGGTTACCTGTACCTTACCCATGTACAGAAGCCAGCCTACCAAGCAGTTTTAACCCTTCAGAATTATGGAAGGGGCAGAAGTCTACCACTGGACTAATGCCTCAATCTGACAGTCTTGGGATCTGAATAAAAGAAAGAGGGCAGCAGACACTTCTGATAGAATAATTTTTGGTGCAAGACTTGAGTTAACACAACTTCTATCCTAAAAGCCTCCTAATAAAGGCTTTTTTTGGAACTGATTCACATGAAATGACCATCCCTCAAAGAAAAGATCACCAGTTCCCTTGCTTAGTCTAAGAAAATGTCACATTTTTCAATGATGCTCTAAAACAGATCAGTATTTGACGTCCTTGTAATCTCAAAGCAGAAAACTACACACTACACACACTTCTAGCAATGCTGTTCAGTCAACACCTTCAGAAAGTTTTAGAAATGTTACAGGATTATTTATGGAGCACTGGAGTTGTGGTCTGTTGAATACAGTACCATTATTAGGTAATTTTCTGTAGCAAAACTAGCATTACATAACAACAGTCAGTCAGTGCAACTTGTTTGCTTGAGTTCAGTTCACTAAAAAAAAAAAAACAAACCAGAAAAAAGAACTTACAAAGTTGGTGCAGAACCATTATCTGTGAGGATCAGTCTGGGATGTTGCTGAATTGTAATAGGCGAGCTGGAACCTGATCCTGAACTTGCTGAAGACATACTGGGTGGGCGGATCTCAGATAGATAATCCGGAGCAGAATCAATTTGTAGCGGTAACTGGTTAATGTGGATATCATCCGTTATGGGAGAATCCATGATGCCACACGTTAAAATGTGTGAAAGGCTGCAGTCATCACAAGTACATCTGTTCAAGAATTAAGATACCAGATTTTTATGACCTTGTTTAATCAGCATTTAAAGTAACCACACTCTTTGTTCCAATAATGTGTTTCCTTTTTCCTCAAAAAATAAATTACAATTTCACATTAAAAACATCAGCTCACCTTCTTCTATAATTACAGTTGGGACAGTCAGGCATGCTCAGACGTGATGACAGCATGTGTCTCATTGTGTCTGTGAAGTTGTTCTCCCCAGATAGTGCTTTCTTGTTATTAAGCTGAAGTAAATTATAAAGGCAGTGTTTTAGTAGCACAAGACTTTCCATTAACAATTAATATTAACAATTCAAAGGCACATCATGATTAACAAGTTATATAAAAAGGGTTCTTTGGACAAAATAAGAGCAGAATAATTTAGGAAAAAATCAAAGTGTTGTTTTGGTCATGAGTGAAAAAAGGAAGTCAAAGTTACAAACAACAAACATTCGGCACTGATACTCTTCAAAGAAAGTACGTTTCTACTACAAAATAGCAAAGTGGCCAAGTCCATCTCCTTGACTCATTTGTATGTGCATCTTGCACAATATTTCCACTGACACACTCTGAACTTGAGCAGTTCTTGTTTCATGATATGCAGAAATGGAGGCTGCTAAAAAGTGTGGAGAGAGAATGCAAACACACCCTTAGGTTGCAAAAAAGAATTAGTCTTAATTCTGTAACCACACTGGGATAGATTCAAGGAACAAAGTAGCTGCCCAAAAAAGGGCTTGACTCCATTATTGAAAAAATACATAAATAACCTCCATCTAGGAGCAGCCTAATCCTGAAAGCATCTAATTTCATTATATATTCCACAAACCTTAGGTTAAACAAAGATGTTCCTAAGCTTCAACTTCTACAGATGCCCAGATCTGATCCTTACCTAAGCAGCCATGTGCTTACAGCTCACTTAAGCCCAATTAGGATCAAGGAAAAGGAAGATTCTTCCTCAAGTCCTCTGAGAAGCCCTGTATCCCCAATGTTCTAAAGACATGGTTAACACAGGCTTATGTTCCTTACATGAAAAAGTACTTACTGCCTTCAGACATTGCCAATTTAAGTTTATTAAAATGTACTGTCATACTGTTTCTCTGGCTCATGACTAGCATTTCTTTCTGCACAGTGGTACAGGAACAATGAGGTTCCCCATCCAGTCTTGACTCTAGTCAAGTCACACCATAGTCTTATGGAAAGCATGATACTTGAACTTCTAGGCTATAGAGGAGAGTGCTGTGCCTTAAACAACATAACGTTTTATAATAAGGTAGAAACTTCTACTGGCCCCTCTCCAGCTAGAGCTTTAAAAAGGCAGATAGTTCTGGGCAGCCTTTTCCCCTCAAACCAGATGTAGGAGTCATCTCCAGAGTCATAAGAGGCACAAACATCTGCCCTGCTACTGTGGCTCACACTTCCCCAGCTCTGCACACACGATGGAATTAGTTAAACTCTTGAACACAATATTCCCTATCATGCACATCAAGGCAGCTCCATGCTCAATGTATTGGCTGTTTTGGATCCCACTCCAAGGCATCAAAAATTCCCCTTTTATAATAAAAGAATTTGTATATCTGGTATTCAATCTTAAGACTACGGTGCTTATGTTTTTACCTTGTAGTAACTGAGATTACACACTATTACATATTCTTGGATCTTTTCTGCGTTTTAGCTGATCAAATTTCATGCCTGGTGTAGTTGCAGAGTTAGATCACAAAGAACTAGGACAATATACTACACTCGTATGTTTGCATCTTACAAATATACATGAAGCATTAGTATAACTTAGTATGGTATAAAAAAATCCTACCTGCTCTTCAATAAAACGCCTCTGTTTAAAAAACTCCCAGTCTTCCTTTAGCATGCGTTGTTTTGTTTTCATTGCCATCTAAAACACAATTTAAGGAAAACTCATTGATTTAATCATAGAAAACTTAGGCTGCTGTCAATTAGTCTATCAATTTAATTAAACTGGCTTGCCTATACTATTTTAAAAGTACTTACATGCTTACTCAATATGAAGTCTCTTTTATTTGCTAATCATTTGAGTCACTTAAAGATTTTATACTCATTTACACTATTTTTCAGTCAGATTTTTCCACTGTTATTCCTTACGTTAATATTCCCTTCACTAAAATGGTTTCATAACACTTTCAATAAAATGTGATTGGTATTAAATCCTCAACATCTCACATCCACTAAAGTTCATTAAAATCTAGAGATACAGGACATTGGGCAAGGCCTCAACACAGGCTCAAGTACAAGCTCTGATGTACCACCTGAAACTATCCACTCAGTCAAAGAGTCAAACAAATTAGAAATAGTGATCTACACTGACACTATTTACCACTTTTATTCCTCAATGTATTTCATGCCTGTGATTTATCTGAGGCTGGGAAAATATTTTATAATTACTCTTCCCTGAATCAGATGACCATAAATACACATAGATCCTGTCACTTTTTGTACACAATTTTTTTCCCCGAATTAATCAATAAATTCACTAACAGAATGTAACAGCTTCCATGAAATTTAACACAGCCAAAAGCAAGAACAAAGCTTCTCCTGTTGTACCTTACATTTTAAGAGCACTACTCCATCAGTGAGGAAAAACAACTACCTAGGATTTTTCACAGGTTTTTTTCATTTACCTTTTCAATAATAATAAAAATAAAAATAAAATCTACCACCTTACAGAATATAACAAATGGCTTCATAAAGATATGTTAGTGAGCCAAAGTCCTGTAAGATATAGTGCTGGCTATCTTTTTTCTTTCTTCAAAAGCATGCCTCCAGATATTCATACCTGATCAGAAATTTAAAGTCTTGCTATTAACCTAAGTACGTTATTGCTACTATCATTACCTAACTTAGAAAAATAGAAATTCTAAGCTGGGGATATGAAATACTTAAGTAGTAAAGTTTTGCCTAATGAATTTCTGAAACAATAATCAGCATGCAATTTTAACTATTACTGTGGATTTGGATTTCCCTTGATTCAATGAGGCTGCATTATCACAAAAAATGAATTTATCATGCGCATGCGTGTTTGTTGCTCTTTTTAAAAAAACCAGCACATATGTAATACTCTTGAACCATTGGTACCATGTCTCAGATAAACTAAAAGGTACTGCAGACCCTGCAGCCAAGAACACTGGAAACCTCATCCTGGCTGTACCATCAGCTCCTGAGAACCCCTAAGCTATATTTAAACAGAGCAACGCTCACTGGTTTAGGTGCCCTGCCACCTAGCTGAATCTTCACCAAAGACAGGCACCTACATTTGCTATGTAAGAGAAGACTTTAATGCCAAAGAATGACTTTTAAAACAGCCAGTGCATTAACTGGGAGCTGCCTACTCAAGCCTGCCAAGAAACTGTCACAGAAAACAGCATGCTTTAAGTCTTGGTACTCTTGAGTATTAACGGGAACAGGGGCTGAAGCTAAAGTCTTCCGACTTCCAACTTCACAGCCTTTCCAACACCCTGTATCAGCACATATGTTATTAACTCCATTAAAAAATAGGAAATCACTTCTCTCTCCTCTTGCTTTTCCCCAATGAATGATTATTTCACAGAGCAAAGCAGCTGTAATACAAACCATTGGATTCATGCCCAAGAATTCTGCTACAGAGTGAAGATAAATTCAAATGACAAAATTTAGGAAGGAAAGCTGAAGGAAAAATTTACACTTCAGCCTTACAGATCTGCAATGAATATGCTACCACTGCTACACAATGGAGAAGAGAGACCCACTACCACCTTCTTCATTTCTCCCTTTTTATTTGAGGCTATCGTATTTGAGATCCATCAAAAAAGACATGCTAAAAGTGAGACAGGCAAGTGAACAAGTATTTTTTCCATTCTGAAATAGATTTAATCATGAAACAAAGCCAGCAGTTTGGTCAGAACTGACACATAGCACTACATCACCTGTGAGCACTCTGATGTTCATACACACCTCACAGGATGCTTGCTGCTTCCAAATTTTAAACTCTGTATCAAATGTGAGTTGCACATGGGAGCATCCCAAATTCTATCTGTGAATCTAATCTATTTTCTAGCCTGTTTGAATAAAGATAATAAAAAGAGTTCCTCTTATCACAAACTCTTAGCCCTCAAAACCAGCAAGTGTTTCAATTATTTATACAGCTGCCAAAAAGAAAAGAAAAAAAACCCCACAATTACACCCATACAATACTATTTTTTCCTATTAAGTTGACCAGAATTGTTAAGAAAATAATAATAATAAAATCACAAATACAGAGAGACAAGCAAGAATCTCTCCCTGGGCTCCTGTGGAGCTGGGCAAAGGCATTCCTGTATTCCTTTCTTCTGTGGGAGCCAGCGTCAAACAACAAGAAACGCTTCCACACTAAGTACATATGACTATCTAGCCATTATTTATGGAAATGATTCAGATATATTTAGGACCTGGGTTAAATGTAGTCTTAATTCAGTACGAAAAACAGGATCTGGAGGTACAGGCTGCACACATTTAAACTCTCCTGTATTCCAGACACCCTAAAGATCTTTCTCAGATGTTAACATGTGGTGAGCACAGGTGCTGATATGAACACATCCTTATTCTGAATTTTATTGCACTGTACACATAGAGGTGTACTAAGTTACATGTCTGTGCATGACACAGCGGTCTCACACAGTCTTGACAAAAAAAAATGATAGTATTTCTATTGCTTGCAAAAGCTCTTCACTTTTTCCCCCCCTCAAGAACAAGTAACATAACATACTGCAATGGAGGGTCCATTAATTATCTCTGCTGATGCCCTGTCTAAAATTTTGGGTATAGTTCCACAGTAGATAAATGAGGACCGTTCTTAATTTTCCTTCTGATGGTCTGCATTCTTTGATGCACCAGCAATAAAACCTCACTCTTTTGTTAAGCCATGAGGCAGCAAATAACGACCATGCATTCACTGTCAAGATGCACAGTTTCCATAGTAGCCAGGCTGCCTGATTCCTACCTTGTTAACAAAAAACATCACTGCAAATTCAGGTAAGATGGTCATATTGAATGACGCATTTTTGATCAAGAGAATAACCACAGGTTACCACCAACATAGGGTTTAAAGCGCAATTGTGAATTTTTTTTCTACATAAATACAAACACAAATATCAGTATCTCCTTTAAAATATGAATTTTTAAACTTTTAGAATTGTTTCCGCTACACACCACCTTTCCAGGTTTTTTTGGTCATTTGGAAAGAAGTAGTCATCATATTAAGTTTCCCCAAATGGGAGAAGGTTTCTGTTTGCATCAGGATTCACAGCCTTCACTGAGCAAATAAAAAAAAAAAATGCTATGAGGCAGTACTTACAGCAGGTGCATGGTCACCTGATACAGAAAAATGCAGAAAATCAGTTCAGAGTTGATTTTCAGAAGCCTGATAAGAATGTGACTCCAAAAATTCCATCTTTTGGAACAATAAGTGCATGCTGAGAAGGGAACTGGGCTCCCTTTCATACTGAAGTGGCAGTACCAGAGAGCCACGACACCCCAACACCATAAGGAAAATGGCTTCTAGTAACACAAAACGCAAGATGAGATTTTGCTGAGCTGCAATCAAATATTTAGGTGCATAAAAGCAGCCAGACCAAGAGAAAAACTTTGTAACTGAGGGTTCACAGATGCAGACCCCAAATACAGAACAGTCTTTATAAAACTAGAGATGTCTTGACTCCATCTTTATAGTACTGGAATTAATGGTAAAAGTTCACTTAAATCTTCACTACAGGGAATAGTTTCTGAAGGACAATTACAGCATACTGTAAGATTTTGGAACACGGTTTTTGTTACCTATAGAAGTAACACAGCATTATTGACTCTCAAATTGGATCTCCATATTCCTGATGCTCATGATGCTCAAGAAAAGCTCTACAAAATTCTGTATCTTCATTTATTTCAAGACCTATTTTTTTTCCTGGTATACTCAAGATCGAAATAAACAGTATTCAAATCTTTATCCTGAGATGATTAAAAAAAGTTCTTTGAACATGAGACAAAAAGCACCTGAGCAATTTCGGAAGAGTATAAACAAACACTTGCAAAATAAACAGCTCTTTTTGTGAAAATTAAGCTCTTGACAATGTAGAAGTCAGATGTGATTATTTTCCGAAACATAGCAAAAACTCAGAAGAATCAGCTGTCAGAAAATACACTTAATTTAAAAAGAACATCAAACATGTCAAACATTTATATAGTGAGACTCTGGAGCGCCTATTTTGACAGCTGTACAAAGTTCATAATCACAGTATGTAACATGCAATAGTTTTTAAAGGGGCCTCTTCCTCTGAATTTCATTTGGTGTAATTATTATTTTGGAAGCTTAGTGGGGTTTGTGGTATAGGTTGTTTTGGGTTGGTTTTTTTTGTGATTTTTGTTGTGGTGGTTTTTTGTTTTTCCATTTTCCTAGTGACGCATACAAAAGAAAGTTTCAGGTTACTGTGCTACAGGTAATTTACAGGTTAAAGTCATTAAAAAAATGTTCAAAGACCAACAGAGGGACAATAATCTGCTTCAGCAACTTGATGATGTTTCTGTATAACCACCACTACGTATTGATACATTAGCATTCTCTCCTCTTCTGAAAGACTGACATCAATGAAAAAAGTTACATTTTCTTGCTTCAAAGATCTGGATAAACATACCAAACAAATTCTTCACTGGAAGCACAGTCTCACATGGGCTGCTCTGTTTCCATGATACTGACCTGTTCATCAACATAATCATCTATTCTTTTCTGGCATTCAAGCCATGCTTCAGCAACTTGACCCATTTCCTGTTCCAGTTGATGATACCTTTGTAGCAAGGTACTATACATATCTTCACTACAGGAGTCGTGGGTTGTTCCAAGCCTAGAAGTTCAAACAGCACTGGTTACAGAAGAGACATTTCACTGAAAAAATAATACTTTTAAGTTCTGCCAGCCAAAAAAAGTGTTGGTAAAGTGCAATTATTGATAAACCTAGGCCCACATAGCTGCTTATATATCCCAAACCTGAATATTTTTAGCCATTTTTTACAAAATATCCAACAACCACTTGTTATAATGTTCTGTAACCAAAAATAGCCAGAATGTGGGAAGTGCAACATTTCTAGAGCTTCCTTCCCACAAACAACCAGATGTCAAACCTACTGAGCTGTTTTTATTCATTTTTTTTTGCTTGATATATTTATCCTTCCAAATTCTATTGGCTAAATACACATGTTGACTATTTACTTAAGAGTTATATAGTAAAAAACAAAGCTGGAAGTTTGTTAATCAAAACTCTCACAATCAATGCCAGAAAGACTAGACAAGTTGGAGTTCCAGCTGGCAAAAGTGCTGTAGAATGAGGCAAGTGAGATAATTTGGTTACATGCAGTTATCTACTATCACTTTAGTGGCATCAGGTTCAAAATGCATTACGCCATTCACTGATGACTGTCTCTGTAAGGAGCCCCAGAAACAGGAGTCGGATTTACCTCCCTTTCTAGTGCTACGTTTTTGTACAGCAGATTGCTTTAAAAATCTATTAGAGCACATCATCACAATGATTCTTAACTAAATAAGCAACTCCCAAAACCTTGACTTCAGAAATAAAAGGCAAAATTATAGTCGATAATGTGTTTAAAGCACATGGAATTGTAATGACCTGTAAATCGAAAGAAACGGAAACTTTTCAACATTTTTCCTACTCAGCAATTAAGAGCAAACTGGTTGGTAGTTAATTAGGCACAGAGGTTGTGGTGAGTCAAAGCCAGTACCAAAAAATAAAATTCAAGCATCTGAAAACTTGACATTTAAAAGTACAGTTCCAGCATTTCAGGGAGGGTTGTTATAGATTTCCATTGCAACAGGATGCTAACACAGCCTAAAAACTACATAGTCCTGCCTATCATCTGACAAAGATGTTCTTAATTTTAATGTGACAATTAAGTACAATGAAGAGCTGAGCAAACAGGCAACTCAGTAAGCACTGAATTGCAGCTGTTAGCATGACTTTGCCAATAAATTCAAGTTTGTTTTATTTTGGTCTTTTTGCTCAGAACCTACAACACAACCACTTTAGAAGGGTGCATAAGCAATTCTGCTCATTAAAAACTTGGAAAGTCCATGCTTGGTAGACTACAAAAAGCAGTTTAAAGGGATACAGAGACTTTAGGATACAACACTTCCTCCCTGTCAGCACAGACACGATCAATTCCTGTTACTAGATCAGGATTTACTACTTCTCTTGAAGCTTGTATTTCTGGTATTATGCAATCATGTGAAATTCTGATCCCTACTGTGCTGAAGTCAATAATTTGTTCTCATAACCGCTGCTGAGTAGTTCTACTCTTTCAAGCACTAGCTGTGCCCAAGATCTTTTTAAAATATGTTCTCAAGCTAGAAGCAAAAGAACTTCATTTAAAAAAATTTGGATTAGCAATGCAACAGCATTTACAATTTCAATTTTTATTCTAACACCTGAGTAAAGATGAACATGCCACTAGTAAATACACTTTCACCCCCTAGGCAAGTATAAAGCAGCAAATACTTCAGTCTTGTAAACAGAGGTGGAATATATTCCTGGATGGCAGTAAAAAAAAAGGTAATAAAAACCATCAGACATACATAAACCTAATAAGAATTGCTTATTTTACAGTAACTGAATCTTCCAAGGCAGACCTACCGATGTAGATCCTGTTGTATGCCTGTGTACCTTGATCAGGAACCCAGAATTTTTTGTCCAACAATGCTGGACTGAAGCCATGCACATACCCTGAACACCGTCCTATCCCTTGCAGGGAAAGCAAGAGGGACAGAACAGCCCCAGGTATCAGTTAGTTACTTCATTACCAAGCTCCTATGAATGCAGGGGGTCCGTCAGCGGTTGCATGTAATCAAAAGCCTCTTAACCCAAGAAAGATATTTAACTGCTAAGAAACCTTTCAAATAAACACCTTCACTGGGAATTACTTGTCACTCACTTACGAAAGGACTGGATTTCCTTAAATACTGATTATGAAAATACAGTCTTATTAAATGCTGTGTCTGATCTAGAAGGTCTGCTAGTTAATCAAGTCTTGATAATCACATGGACTGCTCTTACAGCTGGGCTGCAGATTGTACAACCGAGTGTGTCTCCTAAACAAACCAGAGGTGTTGACTTGGTAGCAGAATAAGATAAAACAAAGACCCTGGCAGTCTACCTGGAGCAGATGACCAGAAATACTGACACACCTGATCTGTTACCAGCTAGAAACCTCCATCCCCACGAGACTGCTATACTTAAACCTCCCCAAGTGAGCCCATCTTTTCTAGTCTGACATCTGGTAAGCATCCTTGGAACCAGCCACAGCACACCAACTATATATTTTGAAAAAGCTGGAGATACACTAAAGATTTAGTGATTTAAATACAGACGAAATAAAGGGTGAACACCCAAAATCCAGGTGAAGCTGAGATGCCAAAATGATATTTCACATTTCTTCTCCAGGAAGAGAAAACTGTAAGGCCAATGCTCCGTAAAGGAACTCTGTCACCACCTCCTCTACAGCATGCAAGTGATTCTCTACTAACCAAATGATCAGGGGACTAAGCTGATCCCTGCTTCCCCATGTGAGGCCTCTGATGGAACATTCCTCTCCTAATTCCCAATGGAAGTCAGATTATCCTCCAGAAAAATTTCTCAGGGAAGGTTACGTAGTTCTTGTACTTCAAGGTCCAGAAAACTCAACAGGAAAACCCTGGGAGTCCATGAAAAGAGACATGATCTATATTTACTAAAGAAAACCAAGACATACGCTACATGAACTAGAAACCATGGAACAGGAGGCTTGTGTTGGACTTCTTTTGAAAATGCTCATGTCAATCAATCTAGGCAAACCCCTAGTTTATGTGAAACACTCTTAAAGCTGTCTAATGAACACAGCAGTACTGGAAAAGAAATTCCTGCAGGAAGAATCATAGAACGTTAGGAGTTGGAAGGGACCTCTGGAGATCACCAAGTCCAACCCCCCTGCCAAGCAGGACCATAGAATCTAGGGCAGGTTACAC
>JAVSBS010020724.1:5011-43473 GCA_033124195.1 Coracias cyanogaster | reverse complement strand
GTGAAAAGGGGTTGCCCCTTTCTTCATGACACCCAGCCCTCATATATTTATACACATTCATTAGATCCCCTCTCAGTCTTCTCCAGACTAAAGAGCCCCAGGTCTCTCAAGAGATTCTGACTCCACCATATTTAAGCCTTGAAGGCAGCTGTCACTACAGTGAAGTTCTGCAGAGAAACCTTCTGCTGCCCAGACTTCAGTTGCAGTAGCACTTGAGAATAACAGGCAAATGACAACAAACACCAATGGCTGTGTTAAGAAATTATCATAAGCTTCACTAAGACCATTCTCAGCTCTGCAGATGAAGGCAATAGAAACAGTCTTGATGTAGCCAGGATTGCTGAATACAGTGTCAGTGGTACTGCGAAATCGAACGCAGATCACTGGGAAAATACGTGACTGAACAATATGCTATTCAACAGAACAACAAAATTATCCACCTGGAGAGCAGGAAAAAAAAACCCCAACCAACAACAAACAAAACCCCAGCTTTCAGGACCAACCCAGTTTCACGTAAACCAACTAGACAGGTTACTCTGAGGACCTTTGACTTCTTGCTGAGCCTGGTGACAATTAAGCTTTCTTGCTTTCCTTTCTAGTATCTACTAGCAAAAGAACTCATCAGAAATGTCTTTATTCACTGTGAACAACATCTCCTGTGACAGATTTAATCAAACTGCTTTTGTACCATGGAAAAATACTCAAGACAATATCTTTAAAGCACACGTACACAGAGCATAAATGTCCCTTCATCAGAAATGAGATTGGTAAGTTGCCATGAACCATCCATGACTGTACTTGAAAAATGTTCAAACTTAGGATAAGATTTCTATGAATTAATACCTCATCCCTAAAATCCCAAATGCTTTGTAGGTACCCAAACTACAAGCAGAGCAACCTTGCTAACAAGTATACATTCTAAAGCCCCAGGAAACAGAACACGCCATCAGACCTACAAGCACATAGCAAGGAATTTTGTTTATTTTGCTTTCTTCAATGGAAAGATTGCTTAAAACTCCAAATTGTTTTTTGTGTACTGTGGGAAGTAGGAAGCCATTGAGGCTTTAATTCATTTGTAAAGCTGTAAAGACAGCAGCAATGTCTGCTGTAAACTACTACGCTGTCACAGGCCAGCATTGTCATAGAGCGCTGTCATTTTACCCGGTAACTTAGAAGCAAGCACATTAGGGTAGTAATTCAGACAAGCAAGTTATGGCAGCAGCCTGCCCAATCAACAATACTGTTTTCAAGACAAATCAACAAGGATTTTTAGCTATTAAACTGCAGAAGCAGGAGAGAATTTTTTCTTTTTTAGATACTGTGGTTACAAACATGGGTTTTCCTTTCTCCTTTAAATTACAAAAGAAAAGTTAAACTCTACCTTAGATGTGACACCAATGTTGGCAAGCTATTCTGCAAGAGTGGCTCAGAAAATACCAGATTTTCAAAAAGATGCTTATTGTGCAATTCCCATGTCACCTGAAATTTCTTCAAATGTTCATTTTCCTATAACAAAAGAACAACCAGAAATAAGCTGGGGTTAGAAAAACAACAACAACAAATTTCTGAGGCAAGAATTTAAATCTAGTTTCCAACCTACAGGCTGGATTACCCAGCTCAGATCTTACCCAGTTTTAATACCCAGAAACTCAGAATTTAAGTAATTCTTTATGACTTAAACCACAGCTTCATTCCTCAGTTTGTTTTTCTTTTTGTTTGTTTAGGTTTTTTTGTTGTTCTTGTTTTTATTGCAATGGATTAGAAAAAAAAAAAAGCAGTGTGTTGTTGAAAACTTCCATTGATTTCTGCAATGAAAGGTGTGTTTTATGATCCGAACCAGTTGTTTTCAGGTTTTCTTGTCAAATGATTGTCTATCTCTGATTATGTTTCATTTCTTTGAGTTTATCTGGTAACAGACGCATTTGTGATGGCAAGCTATAATCTTTATTCCAAATTGACACAAATCAAGTAAACAGTTATCTCCAAGTACAGATTCAAAACCGACATCTTCTCAACAGACAAGAGAGCAACACCTTATATATCTAGTAAGCAGAATGTTTTTCTATATGATGTTATTTTACATATATTACATATTTGTATGTAATTTCAAGGCCTAAAACTTAAATCTATTATTATCAAAATAAAAGAATCAAAGACAGGTATCATACTTTTTCAAGTCAGTAAGTTTTCCCACACAGAGCCAGCAGTACACAGGTTTTCTATACCAGGACTCCCTCACGGAGCAAAACTAAATGCAGCTGCTCTGGCTACCAGCTCAGCAAGTGAGTCCTATGCATGATAGCCCTGAATACCCAGAAATAACAGAATGCTCTGGAATTTCAAAGTTTTCTGAAGCACAGTGGGTTAAAAAACAAATATGCATTTATATCAGAGCTAAACACAAGACCGAGTATTCAAAAAAAGATTTAATTTTGGAGTTTTACGATCATTTAAAAAGGGGTGGGTGGTGGTTTGGTTTTTTTTTCTCAAATTGCGTAGTCACATGTACCCTTTCACTTTGAATATTATGTTTTCAAAATATTTAAAGTTTCTATAAATCACTAATAATTTCTCATGAGTCAACACTGAGAAAGGTTGATTTCCTAAGCAATTTCCATATTCTGCTGTGAACAAAACAATCAACACTTCTCTACAAAATCCTGTAGATCAGGCTGTGCAGATTACAACATTTCTCACAAAGAAATACCAGGTAATCTTCCCTTCTAGTCTGCTACACTGTGTACTTGAGGGCTCTTCTGTACTGACCACAGTCTTTGCAGCTTGCTCTCAAGATAATCTGTCATTTCCTGGTGGGGCACAAGGCTTTATTTCCCACTCCTGAACTTTGCGACTTAGCTGGATTCCTTTGAAAGGAATCATAACTTCATTGAGAAGTTAGTTCCTCATAGGTGGAGGTTTAAGGCATTATAGGTTGAACTTTAAAGGAAGGCTGCATAAGCTTAGAGATCTTGACTGTCTTTTATGTACTTCAGCTGAAAAGATTCCTTCTATAATGCACTGGCATCTTGAGAGAAAACAACCAGGTGCACTGAAAAGGCTAGTGACCCTACTACCTGTACTGAAAGCTGTGATATATGACTCATTTTAATAAAGAATTTATTTAATAAATCCAATAAATGTATGATGAGGTAGTATTCTATATCCTTACATTTAGTTTCTGAATGTCACAGCTTAGTAGGAAGAAGTTTTCAGTACTTACTGGGCTGCAGAAGGAAAAGGACAAGAGAAGCCTGGGGTATTTCGTGTTTTCTTATGCTTTGTTTTTTTAGTAAGGGAATAAGAACTTTATTTTACTTTGCATTCTGTCAGAAAAAGAGTAGATTAGGAAGTTCAAGCATCTCCTGTCTCTTCATGGTCATTACCTCAATCTCCCATACTTCCTAAATTGTCATGACTACTAGTTCACAGTAATAACCAGAGGGAAAAGTATTAAAAGATCATTTTATGATCAGCTATGTAATGCCGGCACTAACGGGTTCATTACTGACAGACCTACTTTGAGAAAGCTAACATTTGTACTGTAATCCACCTGCTTTTTGGCTGAACAAATCTCTAAATTCGGATGCAAATCAACCTGAAGAGCAATCTTCTCCCAAGCACCTTGTTAGAGACTTGATGACTATTAAAAGCAGCCAATAAACTGGAGATGTTGGCAGTGACCTCATGTCTGTCTCTAAGTAATCAAGGTGGGGAAGACAATACAGACAACAGCAAATACAGAGCACCGACAACAAAAAAAAGCATCAGATATGCTCAAGTTCCTGAATAGAAACATCTACCCACTTTGCCAATTCAATTGTACTACCAGCCCTACCTCAGTGATGACACTCTGCTTCCCCTCCATTTTATGTCCTTCTCACCTGTGGCCATCTAAGTCTTGTTACTGCCTGTTCTTTCCCTCTGTTTATATACCTAGACAGTCACTTTCAGCAACTGGCAATAAAACTCAAGTTTACCAGCTTATCCACTTTTTTTCTTGTGCAAAGTTTACACAAGAAAAGGGATGCAAAAGAATAAGGATGTTAACAAGAGGTACAGGAAAGGATTATTAAACAAAACAGGACTTACAACCTTCTCAGCCCTAAAACAAATAGAACGACAGGGTTAGTTTACTGTATTACTCACTCACAATGGACAGTTACTCAAGAGTTTAGCCGATTGCCCATTTCCTACCTGACAATATAATCCCAAGTCTAATATCAAAATCAGTTGACAAAACAAGCATTTAAGAAAGAACAAGAACTTGAAGAATAATAAATAGCATAGCAGATTAATTCTGAGGAGAGAGTTCACCTTTGGAAGTAGCCATTCTTGCTTATAAGGCAAAAGAAAAACTGAACATCAAAACAATCTAAGTTAGTGTCACACATAAAAGTTTGTGTCCTTTAAATATGGTTGTCAAGAGACCATAAAATACTAACAGAGAAGCGTTTCACACATTTTTCAAAGGCATTACCTTAACTTCAGTAGGTCTGCTTCAAGATTAGTTGCAGAATAAGCAAACAGCATCCTACTTTTTTCTTTACAAACAAATGTAACTTCATCAATTCACTGTAAGAGATGCCTAATCTACATTTCTGAAGAACTACATTTGCATTTTCAGAATCTGTCTCCAAGCACGAACAAAGAAAAACTCTTCCATTTCCCAAACCACAGAAGACACTTTAAATAGCCGTGAACAGCTCTGCTAGCATTATCTCTAGGAAGCAGAAGCATATAGGTTATTTCTTCCATCTTACCAGAGTAACCAGAAAGGCGCTGATTGTACACGCTGCCTGGCAAAGCGCACTGTATTCTTCAAGTAGGAGTGAGATGAACTGATGTGCCTGTGGTGGTCCTTGTATTGCTAACGTTGATGCAACCTTAGATCCCAGTGACAAGTGTCTGAGCAGACGAACCTTCATTTCAAGCACATACTCTCTAGCTTGCTGTTCCAACCGTTGGTAAAGCTGGTATGGATCTCTTTCACAAAGCCTGTGTTTTTAGAATATTTGTGACCAAGAAAAAAAAAATACATGTAATAAGCAATTTTCACTTTCCTATAAGTATTTACTAGTTGCCATTGTTGTCATCAAAAAGAAACAATAGCTAGAGTTTACAGAACTACCTTAAATCTGGGAGAACGCAGTCCAGTTCCCTATTTTTACACTGTGGAACTGAGCTCCTGTGCAGCTTTAGGACTAGGATGCTTGCACACCTGAGGAACAAATTAATTTAGGACCTCAGTATTTCACGTCAAATTGTGAGCTAAAAAAACCAACCTTTACTCAATTTCCATATAATCCTACAGACAGCTAGATTCTTCAGACAAGGTTCTTTACAACTTCTCCATGTTCTTACATACAATCCCAATAATTGTCCAGTTGGAACAGACAGATCTGGGCCAGATAAATATCCTGTAGGACAGACATTTACTTCAACCCATTGAAGGAGGTTGACTTGTTGAGCAACCAGAACATGCCTAACACAACTTGACTTGGTGATTGCTTTGGGGGACCCTTCTGTTGCTGACCTGAGCTGAAAGAAGACATTTCGTACAATTACTAACCTTTTAAGACAACTCATTCACTAAACTCCTTCTCACCTTCACTGATAGTTTCTTATCCTAATACAGATTTTCTGTACAAGGACATTTTTTGCATCTTTTATTAAAGCTGTGCCATGGCATAGCAGAGGTGTGGGATTCACAGGGTCACAAGGAACATCCTTCAAGGAATGTGACTTAGGGTACTCCGTGGAGGTGCCTGACTGCAACCATTAAAAATGACTGTGTGGGTTTTTTTGTGAGGGCGTTTCTGGCAGGTTTTATTTGTTTGGGGGTTTAGGCTGGTTTTTGTTGTTAGTTTGGTTTGGTTTTTATGAGTTTGGATTTTTTCGTTTGTTTTTTTTTACATCTTGAATAGGGACCAGGAATTGGGACCCCTCTGTCCTCGGGAAGCGCACCAACAGGGAAGCTCCAGAACTATACTGGCCTCTATAAACTTTATTCAGCCACTCAATACCTCCAGGAGTTGTCACTAAGTCACAGCTTCAAAGAGGGTTGGGGCTTCCTGCTAAAAACAGCACACACCTAGCTAGGTCTAAACTTTCCTGGAAATGAGACGTGGATTTTAACCACCTCACACAGAAGAACACGGAACACGATGGCTGCTCTGAAGCATTTTAGAGGGAAATTCTACTATTTAAAGTCCTGTGCACAGAGTTTAAGCACTTGCCTCAGGTTTTTTACAGTGCAGGGAGGTAGAGGGGAAGAAGAGAAAGATAAGCACTTAAGAGTTAGATGAAAACAAGTCTGCTGCTATCTAGTCCCTGCTCTTCCCTCATCACTCACAATAAAGTACTATCATGTTACCATAAAGTGCTCCAGCACACAATAGGGACCAGTACTTGGCAGCACTACCTACTTGAAAATAAGACCAGACAGTCCATTTCTTGCCAGCTGTGTCTAACAGAGCTGAGCACGGAATGTGAAATTTCTGCCTTTTAAACATACATTTACTTAGCTACAGCATCTTTGGCATACTACCTACGTGGTTTAATTGGGGTTTTTTATCCTCTTGGGTTTTTTGTTTTCACACTTTCAATGCCTACGTTGACTTATCTAAAATATTTTCCATGACATTAGCACCACAGACTGGTCACACTGGTGTCTGCTTAAACATAGTATCCTAATTTTATTTCATACTTTGAGACAGTAAGGAACTCGAGTGAAAAACAATCATATTGACATTTAAGGTTTCCTTCTTTGAGACCCTGTTTTTGCCTGTGTTTTTTAATAATCTCTCAAAAGGGAATAACAGCCATAGATAAATCAGAACTCCCAAGTACCTAAGAAAGGTACACAATATGTGTTCCCATTTCTAAATTTTCTCAATTAAAGAGACTGCATAAAAATCAACATCATTTTAACTGTGATTCAGTTTTAATCACCTACACACTATGCAACATTTAAGCAACTTTGATTTCAAAACCTATGTTGCATGCTTTGATCGCTTGAAGTGTGACTAATAAGGAAGCATGCTATATTACTCTATATTTACACAACTCCTTCAAAACCAAACACTCCATTTTTATATAACAGAAATGCAACAAGCTTATTTATCTGTTAAGGCCGATTCAGGAGTATAGTCATATCAAGAGCAATGCTTAGATAACTATATTCTTCCCATAGTTTTTTTACCTTGCTAGAATTTAGCTTCAACTAAAAACTCCACCTAAGAACTACATTTTGTCAGGCTAATCAGATATTAATACGTTAAGCATGTACGGAATCAAGGAGTGCAACTATTCCTTGACCACACATTCAGTTAGCCAGAAACTGAGAGGAACCTCCTGGAGCACCTTTAGGACAGCCACAGTATTCTCAAAATGGAAAAACCCACAACTGAGGACCTCATTAAAAGTATCTTCAACTTCACACCTAGAAAAGCTACAAAATTTGACACCTAAAGACATGTCCACTTCTGAAATGGGTAAGAAGTTCTCAGAATCCCCTTCATCTAGTGACCAATGGCCAGGTTTTCTTTGTTTGTTTTTCGCTGTTGTTGTTTTTTTAAAGTCTTTTCTAGCTGTCACAACTATAGTATGATGCAAGCACTACTACAAATCAGGTTAGTTCAACAAGGTAAGAATTTCACATGGGACAACTCAAACTAAACAGTGTCTTAATAACAACCATCTCAAGGTCTTCTGAAGAAGAAGATTTTGGGACCCTTCCATAATTACACATTAATATTCCTATTGCAAACGGAATCCAAATTCAATAGCTTCCTACGCATACAATTTATAATTTAAAAATTCTGTATCAAATAGAACTGACCGTTCTAACTTTTCATTCTAGTGGAGAGGCACTCATTCCAAGCAACCGAAGTTAGATGGTAAATAACTTTCTATTAAAAATATTCTGAACTACTTCAAGATTATTCTTTTTAAATCCTCTTAGCAATTAATAGGTATTTTTTGAAGTGCTATACCTATCCACCAGCTCTTTCATTCCTTCTTTATCTGGTACCAAAGACTGGTCTTGGTCGTCTGCCAAGGGGGTCCCAGCTTGGCGGTATATGCACCGAACCATGTATCGTACTTCTGACCAGTAATTTTGAAGCTGCTGAGGTTCACGTTCAGGCTCCGCTGAATTTTCTCTGTAAATGACAAAAATAATTACTCCCTATTCGTACATTCCATAGGTACATTGATTCCTGCTTTCTGAATATGCACTTCAGGAAAAACGACATACATCTGGAAACGTCTAAAATGTACATGCCTAAAAGTATAAAATCAGATAAAAGCTGCCATCCATATAAGTCACTGGTATTGTCAGACAGCCTGACAATTTAAATACAGTTTAGAGTTTAAATACAGGCCAACAAATAAGCTACAACACTGCCGACAGCCTGACCACCAGCACCATGCTGTTGAGTTTGAATCCAGTTCCTACCTGCGCTCGTTACAGGCCTCACAGTTACATGCTATGTCTGAAGGAGAGGAATTGTTAAGATCTGCAGCAGGCACTGTCTGTGCAGCAACCGTTATCCTTCCTCCTCCTACAGATTCCTGCTGTGATCCACTATTTCCAAGAGGCATGTGCAAAAGGAAATCTTGGCTCTGAAAGGAAAAAACACAGGTAGCTTTCAGTTTGTAACACTGAAGTCTGAAATGTTGATAGGCATGCAAATATTAACATGGCAATTCTTAGTGGTGAATGTATTTTGGGAAGACACTCAACCAAGATACAAAGAATTTACCTTCTGCAAGATATGGACTGAGAAAACCAATGATCTAAATAGTTTCATTTCTAATAACCAAAGTATGTTGGTTATAATTACCAGCTTTATGTACTCCAGCATAAACAATGAACGAAGCTCAAGGAAGGCTTGCATGATCCATGATTAATCATAAATTAGTAATACTGTGAAATACAGGCTGAAGAGGTATATTTGACTTCTGTAGTTCAACAATCTCTTCTAGCAAAAAGCATAAAATCTCTTAGTTTATAACAACCAGACACGTGACTACATAATAATGGATGTTAGAAAGCTGCTGTCCTTGGGAATGGATGCTATCTCCTGCTCAGTATTAGCAGATGGCACAACCCTCTCTCCCAAGGTGGCTGTCATTCTGGAGAGTCTCTCTCCCCTCTCTGTATTCCAGCCCCTCTACAGACCATCCTTCCCTCATGCATCCTCCCAAGGTTGCCACCAGCTTTCTGTAGCACCAGGCAGACCCCTCCCACATTAGGGGCATGACTGAAGGGGTTTTTTGTGTTTCACAGGATACACACAGGTCAAAACAAACACGCACGTATTTGCTGCCAACAGCAAGGCCAGCTACCGGGGATGGTGCTGAGGCACACCAAGCTAGGCAATGAGAGCCACAGCAACCTGAGCACAGGATCACCTACAGCAAACCACTTGTACTCCAGCTTGCAGTGACTGGTAACAGATGTTTTTCTTAGATAATTTTCATGTTTTTTTCAGCTGGTTTCTCTAATTTGACTAACCACCTAATCCATTTAGGTGTTTAAGTCAAGCATCCCAACTTGGAAAACACTTTTGCTGTTTGCTTTTAAGAGTTTCTTTAAATAAGAAAACAGTTGCCAAATTAAAAACACTGACAATTTTTATTTCATCCGGAGTACCTATAACTTAAAACATTTAGGAAGCAAATCCTGCCTTCCTTGCACTTGTATGATACTCATTTTCTTTACTAGTTCATTAAACATAGCTTAAATATGTCAAAAATTTTGACTCAACTGAAAAATAATGTACTTCAGTCTTGCTGTGTTTTGAACTCTCTAGGATGTGTTTAATGTCAGACTCATAGTTTAATTCCCTTAGATGTAATCTCTTTTGATGAATTTTAGTAACCCTTGTTAACAGCAAGAATATCAGTAAACACTAGTTGTATACAAGTAATACATGCTTACATTCTCCTTACAAAAGACTATGTTAATTGTGCTTTGAACACGAATTTAACAACATCTGTTACACAAAGACAATCTTTCTTCACACTGATTCGTTTACTGAAATAAAACTCCGTATGTGTCTATGTGCATGTGCACAGTTTGTTAGCAGCTCTCTACAAGGAAACATCGGCTGGAATCTATAATGCCTCCAATTATCAGAGTGTGGCTTCCCAGATGAGTTGAGAGGATTTGGTTCTGCAGTATAGCACCTTAGTTTGTTCCTAGTGGGGTTCTGCTGGACTTGCCAATTAATAATTTTTATATCTTCCTGCTACACTGAACATAACTCTTACGTGAGGTTGAATTCTTTCCTGAAAATGTTTTAACACTTTACTTTGAAAATAATCACAACTTGAAATATTAGCACCAGGTACTGAATCAGTGTTTGCACTGCTACAACAAAGAATAAGACATTGTTATAGGTATACTATGCAAAGTTGTGCTACTTTGTCAAGAAAAAACACAAGAAAGACAACAAGAGATACATGCAGGAAGGTGGCAGTGCAAGTGCAGTGACTCAAGAACCCTACTGAAAGAACAAGGAAAACCCAGACAGTTTACCTCCCAAAGAAGGGAAGTACACATGAGCAGGCAAAAAATAGAAAAAAAAAAAAGCATAATGATTAAAGTTGCATTGACAAGCGTGGAAGAAAAAGAATTTCTGTAAAGGAGAAAAAGATGAAGTACAGGATCCAAGAAACTGAAGGGCAAAAAACCAGCAAGAAACAAAACTAAGCCTTGCTCTACTCAAAAACCCAGAATTCTGAAACCAACTGAAAAATCTCCTAAAATACTTGGAAAGCTTTTACAGTTTAAGGGCTTCCAAAGCATAAAGTAGCACTCAGCCCATAACAACATTTCTTAGTCTGCTGAAGTACTTCAACTTACCACAAGAGATTGCTCTATTGTAGCATGCCTCTCCTCCTTTTCCACTGTTCGGCGACAGTCTGGACACACCCACAGTGGAAGATGCAGCATATTGTTTGCTTTTGGAGATGTGGAAAGTGCTGTTTTGCTAGAATTTTTTATTCCGCTCTCTGAAAGCGAAGTATCTTTTCGTTCACTTCTACAAAGAAGGCAATGCTCGCCAGTTGTATATGGTGCCCTTTGGCCCAAGCCAAAGGTAAATGGTGTCTACAAATAAATGTTTTGACAGATAACTGGTTATTCACAGAATATGTACCCAAAAATAATATTCTGAGACTTTTTAAAAATATACGTCATTTAACAGTCATAATTAAGTGGTATTTGGAGTATCCCCAAATCAAATACAGCAGTCTTAATATCCATGTGGCAAACAATTCTGACTATGAATATGCTCAGATTTTAAAAGTAATGTTTTCGAGGAGCACGGGCTCCAGCCTTCCCCTCTAAAATATTTCAGCCTAGGTGCAATAATCTCGTAAGTAAAAAGGGATAGTACAATTCCTTTTATTTTTGTTATTCTTACAGATAAAAAGGAAAATAACTGCTCTTTGAAGTTCTGTGTCACCTTCTTTAATACTAGCTGAAACAAAGACACTTACATCTGAGCTTGTTACAAAATAAAAGTTGAACTCTGTTTTAACAAAACCAATCAGTAAGGTCTTGAAATCAAGTATGAGCTATTGAAGAAAGTAGACTTGGCAGCTTATGAGGACAGAGGCAGTTCAAAATCTAATTTCTCTTCCAAGATGTTACTGTGCATGAAATTGTGGTTCAGCCATGAGATGCTGATTATTCAAGACTGATACTCAAAAACATGTCAAGCAGCACAAGCCAAACAGAACCCAACTCTACAAGACAAGAAAAGTTATAATGAATGGAACAAAACATCTTGTAATGGCAGAATCACAGATTTGTCTGATTATATTACAGCAACTACCTCTGCCTTAATTAGAAACATCTTCTATGAAAGCTTCAAAACAGTTGAACAGTTAAAGGAAAGGCAAAATTTAAGTAAGTCCTTCAAATATTGCTCTAGATACTGCTCCAACCTCAACACTAACAAAATACTGCTTTAGAGATCTTTTAGGGCTGAACTGGGCAAGCACAGGTGAAAACTTCTTTAGGGCAAAGGACTAGATCAAGCTATAACACAGTTCACTAACTCTCTTCTTGTCTTCACAGCAATAACCAATCAATTCCCTATTGGTGACATCTAAAGAAAACAGCACAGCATCACAAATTCTGATTTTTGTGTTCTTTGCATTTGTAAAGCTGATAGACTCAGCAATATAGAAAAACTGAGAATTCTAGACATTAAAAAAGACACACTGAATTCATCTCCACAAGTATCTTCTTATCTTTCAGAAATCCACAATAATTTAGTAAGAACAGCTAATTTCTCAACTTACTGATGCCACTTCAAAAATTCACACCTAAGCACTAAGGCAAGGAAGAACACAACCTTTCCCGGTGTCTACTGCAGGTTTTCAGGAAACACACTCGTGAGGGAAGCCTCTGCCTCCTGAAAGGCTGGGAATGACCATCCCCTTACTGGCTTTACAAGCATGAACAGATTTCTCAAATTAGACATTCTTCTTGGCTGACCTGTGCTCAACTGCAGATCTTATTAATGCCTAAAGCCCCTGCATGCAAGAGGCCACAGTTGCTCATCCCCTTAGCCCTGAAAGTTGTCTTGTTAAATTTTTTGAAGCCAGATTAAGTCTCTGTTGCACTGATGATGACACCTTTATAGCTATCACAGGCAAATCCTTATGAACATCATCTGCAGGACATCTCCCAGCAAGCAGGAAAAGCAGAGGACAAAAATGTAAAAGTTCAGCAGTTAAGACAACCTAACAATTACTCTTTTGCAAAGGTAAGGGTCATGGCAAACATATACCAGACATGCTGCAAGGTCTTCTAGAAGTTAAGACTTTTGTGTCATTTGCTTGAAGTTGCACCTTGATCATTAAAAAAGCAAATACAGCAGGAACAACAATGCTAATTCTGGCCAATTCACAGACTCCGTAAAACCCTAAAAATCTTCCAGCTGGACCCATGTTCACAATGGATTTGAAGTCCAAATGAAAGCACATGGTGCTTTCACACCCAGAGCGTGATGCAAATCAACTGCTGAGGATGAACATTTCTAAGAAAACTGACAGAACCTTGACAAAATCTAGACCATAGCCACCTCAGATTTCTGCTATAGCTCTGTCATGCTACAATGAAGCTATGAATTGCAGTTTCTTATTTATTTAAAAGATGATGAATGCAGTGACTGTTCATGTGACCATTTCAACAGCAGCAGTAAACTCTTCCTGGGTAAGATGAGCTTGGAATTAGGTCACACATACATTTGTTAATGTCTTCAGTCTAATCAGAGCAGAGTGTACACTTTGAGAAATGCAAGTTATTTTTCCACTAGTCAAACTTCAAAAAAGTGTGTGATGCATCTCTGCAAGAAAACACCGAGTCTCACTTTCTCTCTGAAATATGTTCAGATACAACATTCATAAATGAAAGCTGGAAGTAGGACAAGCCAGAACAGAAATAACTGCATCTCCGCTATCTGTTTAGATTTATTTCCAAGAATAACATTATTACCACAGAACTGTATAGCTTTTTTTTTTTACACCTATGTCCAATTTCAAGCTCATTATAAGAAATTTTTACTTCATAAATAGTAGCTTTCACTGCATTTTAAAGCTTGATTAGGGAAGTCATCAGAAACCGACTTCAGCTAGCCAAGTGACAATCTCAAGCAGAAATCTTTTTGAAGATTTTTCTCTAGTACATTTAATTCTGTTCAATAACTTTGCCTGTGAGTAAATAATTCTGCTAGCATACACACCAACAAAATTTGGCTGTACATACCTGGGAGACACCCGTGAACTCTGATCCAACAGAATTGTCTGTAAACTGCGTACCATTTAGCGAAACCTGGAAAAAATGAGTAGTAAACATCGGTTACATTAGTTCAGTTTAATGCTAAAGGAGCATTAAAAGAATAAATGAAACAGCAAAACCTCCCCCTGCATCTGAGGGCTGATATAACAGCTTTTGCAACTTGAATGATTGACTACAGAGACAGCAAGCCCCTCTTCCTTTGTAATAAACATTCTACAGATGCAGAATGTTTACAGTTTACGTATTTTAAACTTCTGCACTATAGCTGTTTTATTAGCCCCTCTGAGATGAAAGAATTGATACAGGAAAAAAGACAAGTCATAAGCAAAATTAGATGTTTTCTTCTGTATTTGATGGTTTGCATCTAACTTTTTAACTTCTACTGTGAATTGAGACTATTACCAAAGATTCTTGCATTCTGAAAGTGGAACAGAATAGTGCTTAGAAAAATACAGTGTTAACCAGGGATGTTCTTCCCTAGCAAGTCTCAGAATTGCATTCGGCTATTCTGCCACAGCAGTCGTCTTCTTATAACTTCAGGTTATAAATAACACAGAAACCTCTCTGAGTTCTCTTCTATACCTTGTTTCTCCACAAGTGTTGGAAGAGACTACACCAGATATCAATGAAGTGCCTTCCACAAGCCCCAAGTGTTTTCACACAGCATTATTTGATGATACTAAAACAAAGACAGCAGATTATCATCACTGACTTGAATTCGTAGAGCCCTACATCACACTAGCTTGAGGAATAAGGCATTTGATTTAAAAAAGAAAAGAGAGAGGGAGGAAATAAAGTCACTCCTTCCACATGGTTTTGCTAACCTCTCTTCCTCTCCACTTCTCCACCCACTATTGCCTGACATCAATGTAAGACCACAGTGAAAAAGAGCCTGTTTCATGTAGGAAACGCCAAGTTTTCTGTGATGTATTTACACAGTTCAGAAAATATTTTTGCCCTGCTACCAAATCAATAACTCAAACTGTTGCCTCCTCCAGTACTAAGGAGCATCCTGCAGTTTAACACATCCACACAATTTCCAACTGCTTGGCTTAGAGAGCCAGTGAGATTACTGCCACAGCAAAGGAGAAGATAAAATACAATCTTCAAATCATTGCTAGAGAAAATATAAATACAGAACCACACAACTTCAATTAAACATCCTACGCTAACTTTCAAGAGCAGATATTTAAGAAAAATCCTCATATGCAAGTGAAGCATCTCAGATCTAAAATCATGGGAGCAAAAAATGCTGATGTGGAGCTAGTTCCCTATTTATACTCAGTCCTTTTCCAAAAAGTGGAAAAAAGGTCTTCTGAATTAAAGAAAGTCTTCTTCGCCAAGAAAAGAAATCCTCCAGTACTGGAAGTCCACTGGTTATTGGCAGGCATGTACATTCAAGAACAAAGCAACCAGTAAGAAAGTCTAGAATGAAATTGCCATCTGCAGCCAAACTATTATTTCAAGAAAATTCAAAAGAATACAAGTTTATCCCAAACCATTACCTATTCATTAAGGGAGTACATTTACATTTAAGACAGTGATAATGAGAAATGCATGAGCCATCATATTTAAACATGCAGATGTTTAGTGACCAAGCCCAAGGCAGTCAGAAGTGTTACAAACGCAAAGACAAAAACAGTGGGAGGTTTCTGTTATCCACTAAATGTCACAGGCTGCCACAACAAAATACTGAACATCAGCAGTGACTGCTTCATGGAATGAGTTGTCATGCTACTAAGAAAAGGCATCTTCTTATCCTAACCACTGTGCAGAATTTGGCTCAAAATATTAGTGTAAACCCCCCAGAATTTAGTATTGACTTAAATAGTTGCAGGAGGAACAACCATCAAGTAATTTAAAGAATGGAATTAAGACAAATAGAAGGAAACTTAAAGAAAATCATAAAAACTTGTCTGTAGGAAATGAGATTTACAACATTTTATGTGAGGCTTAGAGAAAATAAGTATATAAAACAACAACCAAAAAAATAAGAAAAAGGACCCAAGTGGGGGTAAATAAGAACATGAGAGGAGAGGAGACAGCTAAACAGCATACTAGGGAAAACATTAGAAGAAACTTGTAGAAGTTGTCCAAATAGGGCTCAAACAATGGCAAGCTAAAAACAGAAAGAAAAAAATACAATAAGACAGTCTTAGAAATAATTTAAGGGAGGGGAGAAAAAAGTACAAAAACTAGAACTAAATCCTTTTTCAAGGCACATGAGGAGCAAGGAGCAGTATGCAGCCTCTCAGGATCTGTAAGGCTAAAGTAAAAAAAATAGCTGTATTAAATGCTTAGACAAGCCACGGTCATGGCAGAAACACCAGATTTATTGTTTGCATCTTCATCATGTTCACAGTGGAGAAGTTTAAAGATACTCTCCCAGTGAAAGGCTTCCTCATGGAAGACACATTAGAGGGTCTGTCTCAAAGCAAAGTACTGCTAGGAAAAAAAAATATGGAGCAAATGGACAACTCAAAAATTAGCAAACCACCACCAAGAGCAGATGACATGCAGCCAAGAATCCTGAAGAAGCTCAAGGACATTACAGTTGCATTAATAATTTCAGTGTGTTAATGCCTGCTTTATATTTCACCTGTACTAGAGGAGCAGAGGACTTTTTTTCATACTTATTTATTAAGCTTTCAGGGGAGAACTGCACTTTCACAGATATCTTAAGTCTGCAGCAAGGAAGTGTGTGAGATGACAAAGTTAACTAATAGCACTAAATTCTTCATGTTACTAAAGAGACTGGAAAATGGCAGAAGGACCTTACAAGATCTAGTTACTGGGCCATATGTTGACAGATAGAATTCTGTGTGCAGAGCTTTAAAGCAGAAGTGATAAGCTAGACAGCTGTCACTTCTGGACAACTCTAACGTCTATCTTTTTTTTTAATTAAAGAATACTTATTTTTGCAGTCCTGACTATTCTTTTTAATGATTTTGAAGTTTTATGTTTTCAAAACCTATTTTGTTAAGGTAAGTACCAGAAGGAAGGCTAATGTGGGTCAGGAACACGGGAATCTCTGCATGCACTCTTCACCATAATGGAAAGTGGTGAGGGGGGCAGGGGGTAGGATAAGAAAAAAACCCCACAACTTACTATTCTTTCTATAGATGTTATTTACAATGGGAATGATACATAGAAATACTGTTTATCTTGCAAGCTACTGTCACACTAACTTACCCTCTCTAAAAATCTTAATTTTCTGGAGAATAAGGAATACACCATCTTGGCATAGTGTAATCTGTACCATAAAGTATGAAGAAAGTGAGAATCACCACCTAGGCAATAGTCCTTAATTTCACCTGAATGACCTTGCAGAACCAGTTGAGCAATTGGAACACAAGCACTCAAAGACTGCCATCATTTGCTCTAATAGCCTGGCACTATGAAAATCAGCCCTTTAGTGTGCTGAGTGACATATTACTAGAAAACACACCCCCATCTCCCTTGCAGTTGAAGCCTGGTGAAGTCACACAAACATGAGAGAGAGAGTGATGCAACATCTCAGGAGAGCTCAGGAGAAAAAAAGCACAGCGACAAAATTTAGATTTGACTCATCATCAACAAACCTTAAACAGTTCAACAGAAAAGCGATGCTCAAAAAGAGTGCAGGATTTAATCAAGTTTCTCCTGGGGGAAAACAGCTCAAAAATATTACACTGATTCTCAGGTACATCAGCAAGGCCAGACGAGGAAACATTACCAAGAGAAAATCAAGGCTTCACGTTATTCTACAAAGTCCTAATATAACAAAGGTGTTCCATACCACTTAAATAAATTCCCTTATTTTTATATAGAAAGGTGAAAGTTTAAGTTTGTTGAAACATCTGAAACAACACATTTTCTCTCAGTGTCTGAGTAACACTAACAAAAGGTACCGCACCTAACCCTGGCTAACCCCGCTCTGCCCCAAACCCATCCAGATGTCTTGGCTATGCCACTCGCCCTCCTGCCTACAGTTTTTATGCCAAAACCCTTTTGCCACAGCTGTTCTATGCTAAGCCCGCTCTCAGGCGCTTCCAGTCAGCAAGCACACTGCGACATCACTCTGCAGCTTCACATGGCAGCTCTGCCTCCCTTCCCACCGCTGTCGCCCCACGCCGTTTGGGAGGCAGCAGTCTCAAGTAGCACTGGCTGCTGAAGACCTCCCTCCCTACAGCCTGAGTGAAGCTCTGACTTGGGTGCTCTCCAGTCACAGGCTGAGCTGTTCCTCTCCTCTCCCAGGCAGAGCTAAATCAGTCACAGAACTGCTGCTGGCAGATGAGTGACACTTATGGAATCCTAAGTGATTTTCAGATATGAAGAAAGATTTCTTCATGCCTTTGATTCAAGAGACAAGGAACTAACTGATTTCAGTAAGTGAAAATTAAGGATTCTTCCTCCCTAACCCCAACTGATTTAAGGATAAGCCATTTGGGAAGTCAAATGCATGGGTGAGGAAAAAGAATGATGATAAATGCATGAGAGAGGTTCAAGAGCAGGTAGCAAACAATCTGATGCAGGCTATCTCTGGAAAGGCACATGGGAGGTGAATTGCTGCTGGCCGCATCTCTAACATGGCAAGGTTTTAGGGTTTGTTTGCTTTAAACATGGATCCTAAGCATTGTTAGTAGCGACCACAATCTCTGCAGAAGGTATATTACAGCACTGAAGAGATATTACAATGTAAAACCAGCAGTAAACTATCAACGCGCTTATCCTTAATCCATTTTTAAGTCCACATTATAGCTAGTTAACACGTGGCACAGCTCCGTTTTTCAAAGGAAGAGCAACCTGAAACAGACCTACTTGGCAGCATCATCACTCTTGCCAATGTGATTTTATGTATTTCAACATACTGATTATTTGTCATCTGCTCTACTTAAAGAAATCCATGAACGTTTTTTAAAGCACTGCAACTACCCATCCGAGAGACCAAGCAAAGTACTGTCTGGTTGTCTTTGCTACACTCTGGAGAGATCAGCTCTATGTACCATAAAAAAAAAAGCAAGAACAAACCCACCCACCAAAATATCCTAAGTCCTGCAACATATCAACTACTGCGAAAAGAAAGCAAAACAAGGCATATGCCTTAAAAAGCAGAAAATTACTTGCACTACAAAAATCAGTGTATTCTATAATTTTTTCATGGAAGTAGTTGCTGTTAAGGGTGGTCTAACACTGAAAGAAACGGTCCAGGGAGATCCTGGGATCAGATGAATGATCACCCAGAAGTACATTCAAGAATCCTCTCAGAGAGAATGCCCACATTACTACTATAGCTACATACATATTTATGGTCAATATTGACAGGGCCAGGAAATGCAGAAGTCTCCTCTGACACAGCACGCTTAACAAGGGTTGGCTGGGCTGGCCCACGGTGACTAATGGTCCCTGAGCATGGTCATGGAAGCCTGACACCAAAGAGGCAAGTGAAGAGGAAATTTTTCAAGTCAAGGCAAGATAGAAGTCTAAACATTTATCACTTTTTCATTGTTAAATAACGCTCAAAACTACTAGAGGTTTTGCAGTAAGAAGACACGTCCTTTAGAAAAGCATACTAAAATAGTATTTTGAAAAAAGATTAAATAAAAGAGTTTTCTTCCTAGCACTGGAGTATGGATAATGCAGAAGTATACATGCCCAGCAACAGGCAGGAAAATCATCAGCAACACGCAACACATTTCCAGGTTCACTGGCACAGCAAGAAACTCAAGCAGCTACCAGTTTATTATTATTTAGAGAGAAAAAAAAATATATATTTTGACATCATACAAAATGTAACTTCAAAGAGCTTTTAAACAGTAGTTGGGTAATTGATAAATGTTTGATTGGCAACAGTGGAAAGTTTGGAGGTGCTTACTTCCAGTCATGGTTAAGCGTGATGCAGTAATTAAATGTGCTTTTGAGGTGGGGGGGTATACAAATAAAGACACCAAATACTTTTATTAACTATAACAATAAAAGATGAACAAACTACCATAGTACTCCTCCCTGATTTAGAAGAACTGCTTAAGAAACTGATAGTACAAACATTTAAATTTTTAATGCAATAATCCCACATCTCTAGTGACACCAAACAGAATGCAGTGATACTAACACACACTTGCTTGCCAGGGAGTCTCAGTATTATAGGACAGACAATGACAGCACAAGTGATTACTGATTAGCTGCAAACGCTACCAACAGGGAAAGTTGTGAAGGTTTCCTACACAAAAAGATCCTTGTTTTCACTAAGGATGCTGAAGCAGCAAATAGAAACCAGAGAAAAGACAAATATCCATATTAAGGCAGCCAACACTTCATCTGGTCAATTAATTGGTTTTGCAGACTATTAATCCATTTTACCAAGCACGCTACTCCGGGCACTAATACTCACCAACACCTAAATTACCCTTTCCCAGTCCAGTCTGCATTGTTCTAGTATAGTCCACACTCTCGAGAGTGGAAAACTTTTTAATGAAGAAAAACATACCCATAACCAAGGCGGTGATGCAAGAAGTCAGTCCCCTGGTACTCCTTTAAAAAGCTACCGGACTAGATGCAATTTCAGAGAACCTTTACATCTTTATGTCATTTATCAGAGATGCAGACAACCAAAGGCTGCAGAAGAACAGGCATTCCAAGGAGCGTCACAAGGCTTTTGTGTCTCTCTTGATACGCAAAATAGGAAATACAAAAGTCTGAATATTACTCTCAAATATAGATAAACTATGTTTTAGATTTGAAATAATTAAGTAGCAGGAGAAAGAGAGGTTGCTAGAAGTTGAACAACAGCCAAGAGTAAAGCACTTGTGAGAAACCTAGCAGAGGCTCCAGATGGCAGAGAGCACCGCACACCAATACAGCTAACGTGCCGACTCAACCCTTACTTACGTTCATATCTAATATACGGCACATTTCTGTTCAATAGATACTGTACTTAATGGAAATCTTTAACATCAGACCAGATCGCCCAGGCAAATAGAACCCTATCATACTGTTCCGAAGTAGAAATAAGCCCCAATGCCACTTGACAGCCAAGGAGCTAAGCTTGACATGATTGTGCACCCCCCTCCTGGTCACAGAACATGTTTGTGGAAGCAGAGTTGGTGCCGAACACCATGTTAGCTGTGAGACAGATTAACTAGATATTATAACCAACAGTGTGTTATTACAACTCTTTTGTGTACAGTCTTGCATATATACATTTGGAGAGGGCAGGCTGGAAATCTTGTGACTGCAAAGCACACTAGCCCGTCATGTCACGCTCCCTCCATCATGCTTAGCCAGCGGGGATTATGTACTCAAGGGCTAACCACAGGAAATAACCTTGGAAGGAGGAAGGAGGAAGAGAGACTATGCTGCCACTAGGAGAAGATAATTCATCTAACTTGAGAATTCACACTTGTTTTGTTTGTCAAGACAGGCAAAAGATAGGCAAATGTTCAGCAGATAGCACCAGTGTTACGCTCAATTACAAACCCAAATACTTGTCCAAGGAGCTAACCAGACTGTTGTGAAGTAGGCCACTCATTTAGCCCTCCAAATGGTGAAATATGGAATTATCTTACAGTAGGAGCAATATATTCATACAAATCTACTAAATGTTTTTAAGATGTATTTGGCAATAGACAGTTGTCATTCAAAAATGACAAATCAGGAGCAAAACGGTTTCTATCCCTTTTGACTTGTGCTACTGCTAAAAAAAACACTTTGTGATATCCCAGGTAAATCCTTCTTTCACCAATATAATAAGTAGTTATCTTGTTTATAATTTTCTTCATTATTCATATACAATCAACATTATGAGACTTCAATAATTTTAGTGGCACTTCTATTGCAATCTTAATCTTTTTAATGTAGTAACATTGACTCCCTAAAGCATTTTCTTTATTAAGTAAAATCACACCATTACAGAATTTGACTAACCTGCAAGACAGGTTCTCTGAAGGTTTCCCTTCAACAAGTTATACTATTGTAACTTATCACTTGGACTTAAGTAAACACAGCTCTTCATTTCCATAGCTTAGTAAAAGCTATTCCTAAAAAAAAAAAAAAGTCCAACAAGCTGACAAACTGAGGGTGGGGAGGCTTAATCTAGAAAGCTCAATCTACCTCACACATGGATAACAGAGCAAATTTACTATGAATTACTCAAAACCCCAACAAAATATTCCTCTCCCCACACCCCCAAGATCTCAAACCTGATTTGCTTCTCTTCTAGTAGTGAAATCCCTTAGGACCTTTGATACTAAGTCAAAATGTCAAAGGAGTTTCCAACAGAAACCAAAATTATTTCAAAGGAAATACTTTTTCCAGTAGAAGCCTGTATCATTAGGGATGTTCAATCTAAGGACAGGGATAATAAAAAGTATAAGTAGTAGGCATATACTAGACTTGTTCAAAAAGACCAATACTTTCTGGTTTAGCAAGTGTTAAGAGTGTGGTTGGGGGTGGGTGGGGAGGCTTGTCCCCATCTCATCCATTTTGGAAATACCCTAAAATGACACCAAGATGTCAAGTCTGTACTACCTCCTGCTAAAACTCAAGTCTAAGTTACTTGGCCAACAAGATCCTGCACCAAAGAACTTTTAGATGATGTAACTATGTGCAGGCCCATCACAGGGGCAGTGGGAGGATGGGGTAAGTCACCTATACACAGCCCTGTAGAAGGCATAATATTAGTAGACATTTTTTCCCTGCCATGGTTTGGAAAAGCACTGGTCATGCACTGTTAGCATATGCTTGATCAAATATATAGATAACTTCAAGAAGTCAGTGCAAAAAGTATACATAATCACAAGTTTATTTTATTTTCAGTATGACCAGACACACACAAAAGCCTCAAGTACAGAACAGCGAGGAAGGAAATTGGACAGCACTGAACCATGAATGCAGAATAGGAAGAAAACCAGTCTTCCTTTTAATTCTAGTTCTTGAAGGACTCGGGTCCTCTGAAAATAGGTAAAAGCAACACTTCTGGTGGATTCACACTGAACTAATTATTTACTTGCCACATCTTTTTTTTCCTTTGGGTCCTCAGAGCCAAGATATAACAATTCTACTCTAGCACAGCAATCAGAACACACTGAAGTCTAAACAGCTACTTAAATTCAAAACCACAAACCCATCAAAGCTTGACTGACAAAAAGCTATAATCAGAAACACAGCCACCTTAAACAAGATGAGCTACACTGCAAATAAAGGTGCCTAAAACTATCCTGGCAAAGTTTTTTTCACCAGTACCTCAAAAAAACAACTCTGAAGTAGTACTTTCCAATGAATGTGGATATTGTTATTCTGTAGTGAGTTTTAAAGGAGAACCTCCCATGGTTTGTGCCCTTCCTCCTGTGCATTCTTCAATAGCACGTTCAATTTTTCTATTAGCTGGATCAACCTAAAATACATCCTCCAGGAAATGAGCACGTGTTAGGAAATAAGGAGTTCACAGGTTATAGTGCCACAATGTGAAAAGGCAGCACGTACCAAAAAAAAAAAGCTATGATCTCTACAGGAACTAGGAAGCATTCATAAACCAAAATTTTAAAAAAGAAAACTCCAATCTGTATCCCATTACAAGACAGAATGACCTACAATCGCTTAACCTTTTAACTGGAAGTTCAAGCAAGGTTATCCTTAAAGAACGGATTTTTCACCAACTTTGTTTTATTAAACAAGAACAAATTACTTCCTTGGACACTAATTTGAACAATGCAGAATTTATTCATTCCATGAAACTTAGATTCATTTCTACCTCAATCACTGCAATAAAATCCCCCTTTTCTTTTAAGAAAAAGTCTGATGCAACAACAAATCGGTATGAAATAATACTCTAAGAAAAAAAAAAAAAAAAGGAAATACACAGTTGCTTTGAAGAATGAAGTGCCAGACATTACCAAAAGTCCTTATGTGCTCCATCACTAAAAATCAATCTATATAAGCTGTACTTAAGCAAAATATCTAAGCACTGCCTCACACATGATCTCATGAAATTTGTATTAGCAAATGCCAAAGGTCTCCCTGAATTAACTCCCCTTTGGGTGCTTTTTCCAGAAGATATGATCTAGCATAATCCCTATTTAAAGACTGCAAGTAGCAAATCATCTAAAACAGAATTCATCTGGGCTCAGAATCAATTAGCAAATTTCATTATTTCTGTTTACTCTCCATCATAACTTTTCTTCTGTTATGTATTCAGATGCTTCTATCTGATGAGCCATTTGTTCCCTATCTTCTGAGGGACTAGAAAGTGCTAGAAAACAAGCCCGTGGAAGTCAGGAACCCAGACAATTAGCATGATCCTTCCTACTAGGTAGCCACAAGAACTGATATTCAGGAAGAAATCCCTGCCAGATACCAAATAACCCCCCTACTTCTCCATCTGATGCCATTGTGCAGACATTCAAGGCCCATATGAGTCCTGGGTTTGGCTGGTTTTTGGTTTTGTTTTTGCACACAAAACATTGTGCAGCTAGGCACAGGCCATCAGCCCAGCCACCCCAAAGGTCCATCTGTCTAGGTAAGTCACATGAAATTTGGCAACACTTGAGTGAATACTGTTTGTTTGTAGCATATGAGCAAATACTGGCTTTCCTCAGTCAGCTGAGAGCTCTTGTTATCCCTTTTCAAGTCACTATATCTTCTGGAAGCTTTATTGGTAAAATTTCACATTTTATTCCAAGCATTACCACAACTCCCTGTAACCCATCAGCAATACACCCATTTACAATTAGTTACTGAAGATTTTCCAGGACAAAAAGCTGGAAGATCCACAGCATCTAGGAACAAAAATCCTCCTGCTGCTTTCGAAGGCTAACAAGCTGAAGTCACTCTTCCTTTTTCCAAAGCAGTCAACACTAGATGCGGTGCTACCCCAGCCCTGCAGGGAAAACTCCCCAGCAGGCCCCATGGCCCTGCACACGCTCCTCCTCAAAGACGACATGTGCTTCCAAGCAACGGTTCCTAATGCCGCAGTGAACCTACACTGACTGAAGTCTCCGGTGGTTAATGGTTAATTGCTTTCCAGCAGAGAAGGATCACTACAGAAGAAAGCAGCAGATCTCTGATGCCATGAGAAGCGCCGATGCTTGCAAGTCCCATCTTGTCATTTCATCTTCCTCTGAACCTAAAACCATCTGTCTCATGTTTAAAAAATGGAAAGTATCAGAATCACAGTTTATACCATGCCCAAATCTACGAATACATACTAGAAAAATATCTGTCATCTACCATGCTAAAATTCACCCTGTATTGCAATAAATGAAAGATATTGTCCTTGGAGGGGAAAAACTAAAAGCTGCACTTTTATCTTAACTGTCAAACTTCACTTTGTAAACTATGGCATCGCTGTTTGTACAAATGGGCAGCCTCTGCTGATAACCCATTTCCTCAGAGCATCATAAATAGAGGAAAAATTCACTTCCAAAGTAAAACATATATATTCCAAAATAAAACAAAAAATAATTTTGGTCATCAAAAATAATAATTAAAATACATATCTATATTTAAGATTAAGGGAGGGACCAAGTTAAAATGGGATTTAGCCCAGAAATGTTACAACCCACTTAGCGTATTAAAACAATGACACTTCAGCAAAGAAGCGGTGATAACAAGAATCTAAGCTCTGAAAGTAAAAAAAAAATGAAGTACAAATGAGAAAGCTGCAAACCATGACATAAGCTTGTACTCATCTTTTTTGTAATTATATCTTCATGAAAAAATGTTTTTAGAACAGAACAAAACCCAAACTACAATAAATATGAGGCTCTCAAATTGTGTGTAACTAAGAAGCTACAGCATGCCCATACTTGTGCAACCAATTCCTTGGCTAAATAAGACCATTTATTCCAGTTAAAGCTAGCAGCAACTAATATCCTTATCTTGTTTGTGTTTCGCATAGCATTGATCTGAGGTACTGCACCTCAATTGAAAAGTATGTTATTGGAAATTGGTTATTTTTTTAAGAAGTATCATTGTGCATATGCATATTTAATGATTTGTACTGATAATTCTGTAACTTTCTCCTTTTCATCTTAATCAAGTAATTACTTGTACTTTACATTTCTGTCAGAAATTTTCAATTCCCGGTTCCAAATCAACAAATTTCACATCTTAAGGGGACATTAAAGAAAAGTCAGAGACACTGACAAGTGTCTTGTGCCGTTATTTGCCACTGAACATCCTTCCTGCAGTTAATTCTCTATCAAGATCTGGAAGCAAATGGGGAGGAGGATTTGGTAATACCAAAGGCTTATGCCCATCCCTGACACTGTGAAACGGAAACACGATTCCAAGATGCATCACACTGTTTTCAAGAGACACTGCAAAGTATTAGTGCTGCTTCACAGCCCTCTGGAGAAGGCCTCATTTGGTCAACCACCTTCAAGAAACAACTAACTGGAATAGACACGGTAACGGCCAAACAGGGTCATCGGCAAGAGGCCTGGCGCGTTTAGCTTAGCAAAGCAATGATGTTCTCTCCGGGAATGCACGTGGGGTGGGTGGAAGACAAGAATTAAACTGAGGACAAGGAAAGCAGGGTAAAATGTCCTGGAAGACGCTAAGACTGAAGTAAAAGACTATCAGTCACAGCATGACGGATGTGAAGCAGAACTGAATATAGGGATAGTGAAGATCTATTCCAAATGAAGTTATATCAGTTAATGAAAGGCATTTGATGGTAGTTCTACAGACAAGCAGTACAAAAACCCTGCCCAGATCTCTTCCTGTTTTTATCACCATTCACATGAAACAGCTTTGCAGTTGCCCAAATATATTTGTAACTCAATTGTAATATACGAGCTGTCCTGGTCTTCTGGGTGGTTTGGGTTTTTTTTTTTTAATTCTATTTGCAGCAGAAGAGATGAAGTGAAATTTGCCTACAGTAGTTTTCATAAGGCTCTTGTCTATCTTTTTTAAAATGCATTGGAAAAAAAAACCCCTTAGTATTTTTAATTTTGTGTAAACATGTGGTCAATTTGCAAGATAAATCAAACTTGAAAACCTGAAACCAAACTAAATTTAATATTAAGCCATAAGGGCAGGGGGTGGAAATTATGCTTTTCACTGGTTGAGGTATAGTAATTAATTTTATTTAAAGAGCTTTTTGCACAGCATTAAATGCTATTCCCTAGTTAACAAGTAAAACAGTAGCAGGTATGCAAAGTAACAATTAATTTAAGCACGGACAAGCTTAGATGTGAGTGAAAAAGGAATTGGGTCTATAATACCCAGATGTGCACCCACCAAGAACCTGGGCTCTCCAGGGGAAAAAAGGGGAGGAAGAGAGATTTTGTTTTAATTACACACATCAAATTCTCTAGGAGCCCATATCCCACATGCAATACTTCCCTTCTTTGCAGCCAAATATGACACAGCAGAACAGAGACAATCCACCTCCTACCAGGATTATGCCTTTCCTGTACTAGAAAAATGCTAAACGTTTTTTCCAGCAATTATGCAGCCACATGTACTAATAAAAAAATACCAGAAGCTAATAATGAAGATGATTCAAGCATTTCTTTTCCCCAGTACAATGGCCAAAAGCATTCTGAGCAAGTAGTTAAAAGGCCCCTAAATTCTCTTAGCTAGCCCTGACAGGTAACAACCATGCAGGTACTTTTTTTTCCCTAGTAGAGAGTTGTTAGAGATTTAATCGTTGTTTATACTTCAACTCTAAACAGAAATATGTAAAGTTAATAGGATTATGCAAAACAAAAAACCCCCAAATGAGCCAGCACTTTTCCTATAAACAGTAAGAAGCATTCATCCAAAGGCAAGTTTAAGATGTGTAAAGACAACATGTAGAAATCAACTACTTGACTATGTAGCTTCAATGATACAACTGTAGATGCTCTACTCTTAGCATTATGTTACAAGAAAATTACCTCACCTAGTAACTGATGAAGTGTCAAACATACTCACTCTTGACAGCAAAATCTCCTAAAGTATTATGTAAAGCCAAGCATGGAGAGAACATTTTCAGAAGGATCCACCAAATAGAGTTTCTAAAACTAGCCATGTTTTTCCCATCACAGAGAAATAGAATTGTCTGGCAAATTGCATATGCTGTGCTCCGACATGACACAGCCAACAAAGCAGAAAAATAAATCTCCAGTTCTAAGCCCCTTCAATTCTGAAAAAAAAAAAAAAAAAAAAAAATCAGCATCAATAAAAAGTAGAGTCCTAGTTCAATAGCTAGACTTAAGAGCAATCAGCAAAATTCCAGGAGAAGATGCAGCAAGTAAGCTTTAATATCAGGACTGCATTCAAAGGTTACATTTCTAACAAATCACTACAAAGTTAGTAAAACCGCAAGTTCAGCTAATATGCACAGCAGATTACCTCAGTTATTGCACTTCATGATCCCCAAACCGCCCAGCTCTTGATGTCCACCATACGCACATACAACACACCAGGTATTAAATTTCTTATAGCCACACGAAACACACCACTGAAACACAGCACATAGTGGGCTTCTACTACCACTGAGGAAGGGATCAGAAATTTACTGAATTAACTGAGGAAATATGCAAAGCTTGAAGTCCTTTGACCCAAACACCTGATTTACTGCTGCAACTTAAGTGAAGATCAGAGAGTCCAGGAGAGTCTACTCAGCTACCCCTCACTAGAAGGCAGGGGTCTCAGCAGCAGGAAGCCAGCTCTGCTCCCAACACATATAAGCAGAATAACAAAGGAAAGCAGCATCTCCAAAACTAATCTCAGATGTTCCCTGACCCAAAGATGTGAGGGCTATACTTGGATAGTGAGCCAAACCTAAGCTCTGAACTGGATTTGTAGGAGCAGTTGCTTATGTTTTCCTATACTGAGGAAGATCAAAAGAAAAATATCCAGTGCAGTAAATTCTTCATTACATATTGTCTTAGAAAGTAATGTGGGGGGTTTGAGTGTGGGTTGTTTCTTGTTGTGTTTTTTTTTTTTTGCTTGGGGTTTTGTTGGGTTTTTTTGGGGGGGGGAGCAGCATTAAGGAGAAGCAGGAGGCAGATGAGCTGAGACATTGCGATTGTGATGTCTTTAAGGTAATCTATGAAGAAAGTGGCAAAGCCAAACAGCTATAACAGAAAAAGAAGCAGAGGACCAGATGTCTGCTGGCCCTACCCACGGCTGCATACTGCTGAGCTGTTCTCTGCCTCCTTCAGACTCAAGAAAACCAAAGTGTTTGTCATCTGGAGCAACTTTTAAGAGGAGCAGAAATCACATACACCACGGCTAACCAATGGGCAGATGCACATCACCTTGAAGGTATCACAGAAAGTTGTTCAATGTTCATTCATCACACGCGCTACTGTTCACACCTGCTTATCTACATGGGTACTAGTCATACTGCTAACAATGACCAAGAACGAAGAAGCAGCTCCCCATCAGCCCTTCATAACCTTCATTAATCAAACAAAGAAACAAGCAACCAATCCATTAGTCTTAGAGGTATGCATACTAATGCATGAAGCATAAGAAAAGAAGCTAGAATTCTCTGAATGTGATCAAGATTACGATATACTCCATAAGAGTCCATTCCCAGCAGGAATACTAACAGAATGGGGTCAGTTCATAGGAAAAAAAACAAACAAAGCAAAACCAAACGAAAACAAACAAAATCCAAGTTGCCAGGAGTGTTATGCCCTATGTCTAAAGGATCTATACATAATAAAGGCAAAGAGAGTTATCTTGGAAGTCTACAAATACTAAAAGTACAAAAGCACATGAGTGTTGTCAAGCTGCAAGCTTATTACAGGCCTTCAGAAATGGTGGGCAGACAGATGATACCTTTTCTGAGCAGGTGTAAGAGTGAAGAAAAGCATAGAACTTCTTGTTACAAGGCAATACTAAGAACCCAGGCACCTACTGGTAATGGAACATAGTAGAACGCCAGTGAGAGTTCAAGGAACTTAATTTTTAAAAACAGAAAGCAACCAAGACTCTTCCTTTAGCTGTAGCCTGCAAGAAAGAAGTGGTTGACGGTAAACAATGAAAGACAGTTTCATTGGAAGTAAATTGTCAAGTCAGTGGTTACTGAAGAGGGAAAGGAAGTAAGAACAGCAAGAAACAGATTTAACACCACTAAACAGCTCAAAGAAGGCAAGTCTAAGGCAAGGAAGAGCTAATTCTCAAATGACACAACAGATACAAACAAATTTGAGAAAACCAAACAGCTAGAGACTAGAAAACATAGCAAGGGAATGACTCAGAAAAGGCACACAAAGGGAATAACAAGCCTCAAAAAGACAAGAGAACACTGGGGACAAAATCAAAAAGGCTAAAGACACAAAATAAAATAATTATCACAAAACCACTTGAGGCTACTAAGCAACCATTCTACCAGTACACTACTAATAAGAGAAATTGTTCATTACTGAAGAGGGAAAATGGACTAAGGAAGAAAAAGTCCTCACTAGAGGATCAACTACAAGCAGGTGACTAGCACAATTAGCAAAAATAAATGGACAAAAATAAACACCCGGAGTGGCCTATTATTGGACATAGCCATACTTTGATTTTTTTTCCAAGTTGGCTAGATCTGATAACATTCAACCAAGTTCCTCTGAGCCAATTCAAAATCAGTAATCCTATCTGAAAACTCATGGAGGATGCCCGAGATATCAGAAGCTTAGAAAAAGTTGAAATATATTAACCCTTTTTTTAAAGCAAATAACCTCACCCCTCAACAACAAACAAAAAACCCCAAACCAAAGTCCACAAAAAGAAAAAAACAAACCACACACACCAAAACCAGAGGGAAATAAAAGGGATGGAAGTGCAGAAATATCAGAGGAATAATATTGGCTTGTCTTCAGTTCCCAGAAAAGTTAGTCAAATATATTCAAACAAGTATTTATAAGTACTTAAATGATAAAGGCAGGAGGAAGAACCAGCCTGGTTTTGTCAAAAACAAGCCATGTCAAACAAGTACAACTTTCTTCCATGGCAGTGTTACACAGGGCAGAAAGAATAAATGTCAGGATTCACTTGATAATGTTTGTGACTGTCTTATTACTGCGGCTTTCTCCTTGCCACACTAGAGTAAGATCTTGATAGAACTACCATGAATCTCCAAATAGGCATAGGTGACTATAAGCAAGAGGACTCAACAAGGTCAGCCTGCCAGAGAAAAGCTAATGCTACCTTGGGATGTATAGCTTATGTGCCACATGACATAATCGCCACACCTAATACTGCTCCAGTAAGTCTCAGAGGGACAAGTGTAACTCATTCGGAACACAGGTCTTCAAGCCAGACAGGAACAGCTGGAGAAAAACCACAGGAGAACAACTACCAGATGTAGACATTACCTGCCAGGAAATGCTGAAAGACCTGGGAACACCAACCTCACAGCTCAGAATACGGAGGGGAGGAAGAGTCAGTTCTCTGTATCCACAGCAAGCAGAACAACCAATAAAATGTTCAAACTGCAGCAAGGAAGATGCCTATGCAACAAAAAATTAACAGCAAAGTATTTAAAGACAAAGGCTGCTTGGTGAGGTTGTGGAGTCTCCATTAACGAGGTCATTTTAAAAGCAGGTTAGACGAACAATGGCAGAAATAATCGGTGCTGTCTCCACTGCGGCAGAAGAGGGATAAATGAATGAAATAGAGGGAATGAAACTAAGTCAAGATTTTACAGCGCTGATAAGAGATTCTGGAATATTAAATTTAGCTCTTGTATCAAACTTCAGGAGTTAGTTAGAAGTGCAGAAGGAACCAAAGAACTACCTGAGAGCTAGCACACACACTTTGAATAATTGAGAGTCTAATGAGTTTTGATTATGACAAGGAAGTTGAGGTGTAATTCTGTTACAATAAACCAGTACCTTCACAAGACTAAAACACCATATTCTAATGGGCTCTTTAACAAGAAGAAACTCCAAACCCACACCAAGAACCAAGGCCTATTCAGCAAGGATACCTTTGTAACCGAATGAAATTAAGAGTAGGTGTTTCAGTAAGATTGTAGCAAAGCGGTTTTTTTTGCACAGAGGGATCAGCTATTTTAGACTAGCAGCAAGTCTCTCTACTTGGCTAGCACCAGATGTAAGAGGTAAAGCAAGCATAGTTAAATGAGCATGGTTATGAGCAGTACTCCAAGAGATGGTTGCTTGGATTTGTCTGCTTCTTAGAGTACAATTACAAACAACAACAACGACACAACCACCCAAAAACCCCAAACCGAACAAAAGAAACCTTACAAGATGTTGAACTGTATTTTTCAGACAAATTACCCATCTCTTAATATGTATCAAGGTAGATAATTACCAATACTGTTGCCCATTAACATTTTAAAAGAAGATTAGAAAGCTCTATAATCAGTAGACTCTACCTAAGACAATTTACAAAGGGAAAAAAACAGGGCAACCAAGCTGAGCTTCCCTGGCAGCCTCCTGGCTCCCGACACGTGCTGCTGTGCTCAGACTGCCTGCTCGCTGCCCTTGCCAGGTACCCAAATGCACAATCTCCCTCATGGATGTACAAGCGTGATTAGGAAGATGGAAGAAAGACAACCTAGTTAGAAGGATAAATCCACACTGTAGCAGTAGGACACAGCCAGCCGTTCCCACTGCTATTTTCCGCTGTTACAGTGGAGTTGTAAGCCTATCCAATGTAATGTCCTTTCAAGTAAATCACCTAGATCAGGATGTTTGACCACAAAGAGGGCTGGCTTTCCAGGAAGAGGAGCTACAGTCATCCTCTCTGTTCACTAGTGTCCATCAAATTTTGCTTAAGACGAAAGGAATAATCACAATGACATCTTGGAGGCGCAGAGACAACAGGTGCCAGAAAGACACCTTCTTCCAGTGATCCTCTCATGGTTTAACGAAAGGGATTCATGCTCCACTAAACCCCTGTAAACCCCACTAAGCAAAGACACCTACAAGAGAAATAATCATCAGATGTAACACCTCCCTGACCACATGCTAACATGTTAATAGATTATTCCTATACTCATCCATGCTTGCTCATGTCATAGACAGCCTCCTGACAAAACACCCATTTTTGTGGAAAAGATTAAGACAAGGACATTAAAAATTGACTAGTCACAAAAGTAAAGCCTTAAAAGCACCAATAAGGCAGACTCCATTGCATCTTTGGCTGATGAGTTAATGTTAAAAAACCCCAAGCTTTGCATGTAACTTCAGAAAGTTACTTTACTCAAGCTAACTATACAAAAGAATGTATTTATGGCTGAAATGTCATAGATACAACAATGCAAGCAAAATAAAACAGTGAAGACTAACTTCCTGCTATAAAAAAAAGGAAATACATGAGTCACAAAGAAACCATAGAAAATTCTTTTCTCATCAGAATAATTAATCTCTAACTTGAGAAAACAATTAAAGCATAAAAACAATTATTTGGGAATGATTTTGTAATATTAGAGCAATACCTCAAGCATCCTCATATAATAACGTTGCACAGGGGGGATCAGCCCTTTCATCAGCCAAAGACTTGATGGCAAAAGCTAATGATAGGGATGCCAACTTTCCCAGGATTATCATCAATATTAATAGGGTGGGGAGTAACTTTCTCTAATGGATTTTTTAGTATCTTCAGTACAAGAAAGGTCTAACGCTGGTTAGGATCCTCTTGCTTTGCTGAGGAGGGAGAGGAAAAGGGGTGGGGGGCAATAGAGCGTCTTGGTGGGCTCCTGGCACTCAGCCAAGGTTAACCCACCACAAACAAAACAGACAGACTACCATAACCTTTTGCAGCTTAGCCGTCAAATCATCACAAACACCCCATCGGCTGAGAGGACGAGCCATCTCACCAACAGGTAATGTCATGAGGTACAACCTGCTGACTTTAACGCTCGCTTCAGAACTGGCTTCACATTTAGACACGTACTCATTTCTATGTCCTTAGTCAAAAGCCACAAAGGCAAGCACACATTCAGACTTCTATTTGGCAGCTCTACTTCTACTTGAGGAATAAAACTCCCACAGGCCATTACTAGAAATGTTTTAACAAATTCCTGGGGACCAGAGTAAACCCCATAACCTTATACAATCACTAGATTTCTCATGTGATTAAAAATTGAAACATAGGCTCAGAATTACTTTAAATGTTGACAAAATAGTATTCCTGTTCCTTATTACGAAGGCATAAGATAGAGCCATCAAGTTTAAAAAGACATGCAACAAGCAGCCTAAATAATAATCGAAGTACACAATTAAGTGTCATGAGTTCCCCATAATTCTGAAAACTGGTATGCTAGGTTGCCAATGACAGCACTTCCAAAAACATTAAATAATAATTAATATTTAACTTAGTTACTATGCAATGTTCTCCAGTACAAAGTTCGTCTTCCCCCTACATAAGGTTTCAAATTTATAGCTAGTGGATGATACTGTGCAAGTATGGTAGCCTGTTTTCAGGACACACAAAAATTATTATAATTTTTTTCCATTGAAAGTGTAACAATCCTTCTTTAAAGCAATGTCTATCTGAAAATTATGGAAGTTTAATTTCATCCACTTTTATTCCTGTGGTTCAGACACTTAGCCAGCTATCACACTTTAAAAAAAAAAAAAAATTCAGTCAGCTTCAGGCTGCTGCTGCAAGCTGTCTCAAATCACAGCAGACACCAGTACAATTCCCCACAGACTCCCTCAAAAGAGGCAGAGAATACAGTATAGTGGAGATAAATCTTGTGAGTAGCCAGGAAAAAGAAGCACAGATAAAATAAAGATGATCACACAGATAAAACTGCTAAGTTGCTTCTGACAGTAAAGGAGCATTCTATCTCTTGCTGAGTGACAAAATAAAACCTTAATTCATCTGAAGCCTGTTTCAGTGAAGATTTGGGTTTCAACTACATACTATCTATAGCTACATAGATAAGTTATGGCCATTAAAATAAAGTGGTGAAAAACTTCAAGTGAACCTCAGCTAAACCACTAACTTGCCATCTGTTGTGGCAGCAGCTTATTGAAGATAAGCAGCCTGGAAGCATTACAGCAATTAAGAAATCTTTTGGTCATTAACTCCACACCAATTAAACACTAAAGGCTGGCAAAACTGCACTGTGGCTCAGAACTGCTTTTTAAGGCAAACTCTTCTGTTGACAGTGACTGGTTTCACTATGAGACCCAGTGTGGCAAAAAAACCTTTATACATTGACTCAGGCCCTTCTTTGTCCATCAGCAACCCTAACGCATTTGTATGTGTTCTCCTAATCCAAAACAAACGTACGTGCACACATACAATATCTTTACTTCATGCCTACACTTAGATAGTAGCATCACTAATCCACAGTTTAAAATGCCATGTTTTAACAGCTTGGATACATGCACACACACGTATGAGCATGCACACACGTTCTCACTCACGCATCTCTCCACGAAAGTGTCTCTGGGCTTGCGTCAACATTAGTGTCATCCAAATTCAGAGCCCCACATCCATCTCTGTGAAATACTCCCTATAACAAGTTTGAAATAGTCAACTCTTGCGTTTAACATGGCTATAGAATTTGAAAGAAGTACCGTAACTTCTTGTAATATTCACAAACTAACCAAAGTCTGCCTATGGAAACATGCTAACTCAAGGTGTTTTTAAATCAGTTAGCTTGTTGCACATAGATGAATGGAAAAAACCACTTAATATTAGAAAATAGCTGAACTAGCTCTGTGTACTATTCGGTGGTAGCACCATCTTCCCAGCTTTGGAAGGGTATTCGCTCCAAGAGCGAAAGCTACTATTTCTGTACAGAAGGGGGGGGAAAAAAAAAAAAACAAACCACACCCCAAAACAAAACCCCCAAAACAAGATTTGGCTTTAAAAAAAAAAAACAAACCGATTTTAAAGGCGAAATTACTTTAATCCCAAAATACAGAAGAAATTCAAAAGTTCACAGTGCCCAATGAGTGCACTGACTCCAAACGCATGAACATAGAGCTGTTTGCAGCAGTTCCCTCTCTTTGAGAAAAGCCTGGAAGAGAAGAGGCGGGTGGCAGAGTGCATTCAAGTCTGGCACCCCCTCCTAAAGCCACTTCTTTTGTTTGGAAGGAGCTGTCATTGATGCAGTTTGACAGCACAAAGCTTAAGCAGAACTGGACTCAAGATAGAGCCTTACAGCACTCTGCAGAACATTATGTGTACGTTACTTTTAATACAGTTTCCAACAAATTTCAGCACTCCCCACAACGCGATATGCCCTAATAAAGAAATACATAGATTTTAAAGAATCATGGCTTGCATTAATAGACTTCTTCCAGGAGCAGGATTCAATTGACAGCCTTCTTTTCTTTCCCTCACCTTACAATGCTGATATAATTAAGTTTATTTCAGATGTCACTAATGACAGACACTCAAAACCTACAAAGGACATGACCAAAACTTATCAAGTTTTTAAAAAGTTATATAATACCAAGTTCACAGTTATGTTCAAGAGTCTTTCTTTCATGAACTCACTTGCTCATTTCAAAAGGCTACACATATTTCATGTAACATCAATAAAGCTTGCTGTTTTACAGTTCTCTCTCCTCATCTGCATTAACTTATCTCTGACAACATCCAAATATCAGTCTAGTTGGTAACTATCCAGGTTTAGGGCTCCTAAATAGTTAGTGGTGGTACAGAAAGAATGTTTGGTGGACACAGCCGATCACTAACTCAGTGTTACTATGCACCAGCTCTTGCAGGAGCTAGACCATCATGCTAGCACACAGCTGAGCTAAGTCCACCTGAGAGGCACATCATTACCATGAATCCAGATCATGTATTAGAACAGATGACCAATTTTAGATGATATCTGGCTCAGGAGATGGATGGTCCTACCACAACATGCCATATGTATTTTGTCCCTTCCCAATAGCTTTATGAATGTTATAATTAAATGATATTTCCATTACTGTAAAGCTCCTTCAGCTTCTGCTGCTGTAGAGTCACACGCCTACTACTCTACCCTTTACTCTCCAATACCCTCTTTGAGGAATAATTTCAGCAGTTACTTCTGCTATGCTTGCAGATTTCCTGAAGGACATGAGTGAGACCTTCAGGGGGAGGGAAGAAGCAGCCATACAAAAACACTTCTCAACTATTCCACTGCTGTCTACAGAAGTCTTAAGTCTAGCCTTAGTGTAGACTTAAGCTGCCAGTTTTAACTTGCCAAATTCAGAAGACTACAGATCGTTATCAGTGAAGCCCTTTACATTTTTACAGGACAAGAACTGGATTTAATTACTGTAGCCAACATATCAACCATATGATATTTAATAAACAGGTGTCAATCAGTAGTGATGCATGTACTCATACACAATCTTTAGAAAGCTTACCTCTTCAGCATAGCTACAGATTGAGGACATCAACCAACCACTCACTGCCCAGCTCTCTATAGTGTTTGGTTTTGTTTTAACAGCTTTGCTGCTTAAAAGTTATTTTCAAAAGACCAACAACTGAGATTAATCAAAGTGAGCAAACCTGACATTGCAATGTAAGCCATGACTAAACTAACACTTTTGATAGCATAAGCATAATTATTATCTAGAGGAATAGCGATGGACATCTGAAAGTTTAGATCTAGAGTTGTGAGGTCCCCCCAGGCTGCTAGCCCGACACTTCCATCCTGCCTGCTACCTTTCCCTGCAGAAGGCAAGGAACAGCTATTTAGAGCAGCAAACACTGCCCCAACAGCTGATCACATCCTCCATCTGTTTGCAGCTCAACACAGACCACTGAACTGCTGCCAAAGCAGTTTAAAGAAGAAAAAAAAAAAATCCAGCAGCTTTTTCTAAGAGCAACTTGCCATCCATGCACACTCCCAGAAACTAGTCCTTGCTGCCTACTGCGGTGCAGGGCTCTGGCCTCTCCTGCACCACCAGCAACTCGCCTCCCACACCCACGCTCTAAGGTGAGTAGAAGATAAGACTGTAAGAGAAGCCCTAAAGCCCAGATGCCATCGCTGACAAGTCTGCTCTAGATCAAAGCAGCCCAAAGCTCTGGACATCAAAATCGTGACATTTGTATCCTCGTAAAAACTTAATTATTTACTGGATTATTATAGTCTCATGTTTTTTGAGTTCCTTCAGAAGCAAACAGTTGACAAAGCTACTACAAACCAGTTCAACAGATCAATGTGCTAAAGGGGGACTACTGTAAAGATCTCCTGTGCTCAGGACTTTACTTCCATGACATTCTACCACAAATAACACCACAGAGGCAAGCTCTTCGGTTTTATTTCTCTAGGCCTGGGAAGAGACTATGCATGTCAATATTTTATAGAAGTACCCAGAGCTTTTCTTCTCAGAAAGATACAGTGGAATCAATCTTTTGTTTCCTCCCTATAAATGAGCAAAGTTATTCTTTCAGTTTTATGAAATGTCCCAGAGGGTCACTCACCTCAACCTTTTTGAGTTCCATTTATTTTTTTTTTTTCTCCTTATTAGAATGGAAGAATCCATAACTGAATAGGCAAGTAGAGGCTAAGCATGGCCTCCTACAGCAATTTTTCATGCTATCAAACTCTGCCCACTCAGCTTGTACCAGAGTCCCTCAAGGTTTCCTTTAATAATGAGTAGAGAGAGATGGCTACTCTGAGGAGTGATGCAGAACAGGAGTGTCTCCCTCTCCAATACCTGAGTGTGTCCTGTCCTTACTAGGAATTTTGATATGGAGAGAACTGCACTTCTGGCTTATGCAATAGAAAGTAGGTTGATAATTT
>JAVSBS010020723.1:0-10043 GCA_033124195.1 Coracias cyanogaster | reverse complement strand
CCCGCGCGCCGCCTCCCGCGGGCACCGGGCACCGGCCGCGCCGAGTCCCCGGACACCGAGTCCCGCGGGCACCGGCTGCTCGGGGCACCGAGTCGCCGGGCACCGCTTCCCGCATGCACCAGGCACAGGGAACCCCGGGCACCGAGTCCCTGGGCACTGCCTCCTGCACGCACCGGGCACCAAGTCTTGTGGGCACCGGGCACCGGCTGCTCTGGGCACTGCCTCCTGCACGCACCGGGCACTGGGAGCTCTGGGCACCAAGCCTTGTGGGCACCTGGAACAGGTTGCTCTGGGCACTAAGTCCCTGGGCAGCACGCACTGCCGCTTGTGTGCCCCGGGCACCGGCTGCTCCAGGCACTGGTTCCCTGGGTGCCGCACACCACCTCCTCATCCACTGGGCACGGGCTGCTCCAACAACTGGCTCCCCAGGCACCAGCTCCCCGGGCACTGGTTCCCTGGGTATCGATGGCTCCAGGTCCCAGCTCCTGTGAGCACTGGCACTGGTTCTCGCTCTCACCGAGACTGGCTCCCACCCTGCCTGGCAGCACCAGGCCAGAGCTGGCAGCCCCAGGCTGCAGGCCAGCCCTCGCCAGGCCACGCTTCATCCCATGCCGGGGACATTAACAACAGTCCCCTTCCCCAGAGCTGCACCCGACTGCGTGCTCCCAGGCTGGAGGTGTTCCATGTGCCAGGGTCCTTGCTTCCTGCCCCGCCTGAAAGCGGGGAGCCTTGCGGGGGGTGTGAGCTGCCACTGCTCCCGCAGCCCCACGGTGCTATCCCAGTGCGAGCAGCCCTCCATCCAGCTCAGGGCACGGACGTGCTGCTTCACACCCGTGGCAGTGAGGAACACTCTGTGGTGCGTAGCTGCCTTATCTCTGTGTTTTCCAGCCCCTCACCAGAGCAGACGGTCTGGCCTGTTGTGTCCAGGGTTGCTTCAAGAGAGCAGGTTCATTGTTTCTGCTGATTTTTTTGGCACGATGCTGCCAGCATGGGGGGACAAGGAGCCCACCAGCCTGATGCTGTCATGGGGGCAGTGACCAGAGCCTCCCCGTGCTGATGGACAGCCCAGATTGGCTCTGAGGTGCAGGGAAATGAGCTGTGGTTAGGAGAGAGAGCCCACAAAATAAGGACACTGTTTCTCATTACTGGTTTCTTGAGCTTTTATGTAACCCTTATGTTTCACTTTTAAAAATAGAAAGATACTTCTCAGAGTTGTGTGTTGCAGGCGATAGTATCTCCTTCAAGAAATAAACTTCCTTTTGACCGGGAATAGAACAAAAAAGGAAAACAAACCAATGGGCAGGCTCACAGCCCTCTTCATCAATCTCACCTCTCTCTCTGGAGAGGACAAGGTGCTCAGGGCTTTAATTGCAGCAAAGGAGGTTTGAATTGGACATTAGAAAAACTTTCTAACCGTGAAGAGAGTGCAACACTGGAACAGATTGTTTGGGGAGATTGTGGCAGCTCCATCCCTAGAGGAGTTTAAAAATAAGATAAGCAGATGTCTGGGTGTCTGCTGAGAGTGCTCTGGGTACAGCTGACACTCTCCTGGAGGAGGGGATGACTCGATGCCCTCCTGGAGTCCCTTCCAGCCCTGTGCTCCGCATTTCCACAGCCAGCATGAGGGACACAGTGCCCTTTCCCGCTGTAATCATGAACTCTTTTTCACCCCGGATGCTTGCCGCTTCCCCCCTCCTTGCCGAGCCTCCATGCCAGCACCGTTAGTGAAAGTTGTTATTGAATCAAAAATACAGGCTCCAGCATCCATCACCAGCAGCACAAGCTGTCGGTAGTTTGCTATTCCACACTGTAGAGCTTGCAGCCTCCTAAATCACGCGGCAGAGCCTTCACTGGAGGAATGTGTCTGGTTTATGTTCTCCATGGTGTCGTTTCAGCCCTAATAACAGGGCTTGAGGTGCTGTCAAGCCCCTGGGCCCAGAGCAATGCCTGCTACAGTAGATATACTTCACCTGCACTTGGAAGTTTTTTCCACTGGTCAGCAATAATATACCTCCTTGAAGGCAGGACACAGTAGTGCTAATTGAGCTCCTGTTTGTTCCATTACAAAGGAAGGAGATCTCATAGTGATCCCATCATAAGTGCCTGTCATACATCTTTTAGGAGGAGGTTGGGGCCTTCAGTGCCTTGCAGGTCAAACTCTGGGGTCCTCAGGTGATATTTGGAGCATTAAGCAGATGCTGTAGCATGTTATCCAAAGCCAGCTGCTCTGTGCAGACAGTGGGCCAACATGCCAGTTCAAGCATGCAAAACCCTGGGAGATGCTCTCCAGCCATGGGTGAAGATAGGCACAAGCTACTTGCAGTTTCCTTTAGCAGCAGGATCCATCTTAGCTGGTCATGGACTACCTAAATCCACCACAGTTTGTGTCTGTGATGACAGCCAGCAGTGCTTGGGCAGTGACGGTAGAGCATGGCCTTCTCTGAGCACGACCTACCTCAGGAGGCAGTCTGTGGATGGGATCTCACCTGCCCTGTGGCTGGGGCCGATTGGGGCAGGGAAAGCCATATCTGCCCCTGCAGTACAAACAGCTCTCAGTGCGTCCTCAGGGTGGTTTCTGCTAGCCCAGTGCCCTTTGGGTCTTGTGGTGTGTTGACCTTGGTTGGCTCCAAGGTCTTCTGCTGACCCCAGAAGAAATCCTCACCTGGAAGTGTCCTGTAACACAAGTCTTCCCTTGCCGTGGTCTTTCCCTGTTATGTTGGGACTTCCAGAGACTCAGGAAAATCCTTTTTCTGGAAACAGGGATGCCATTGGTGGAGCAGCATTGGAAGAGGCTCTCATTCAACAATAGACATAATGAAATGGCTGCTGATCACTTCCATGGGGGCTTGGGACACCACTAGTTTCTCCTTTGGGGGTTTGCTTTCACCTCATGCAGGTCCCAGGTTCCCATGGAGTAAATACTGCTCCAAAGGAACAAGGGTAGCAGGATCCTGATCAGAACCCCCCGCCAGTAACAAATCCAGCAGTGATGAAACCAGGACCATGTGGCAGTAGCACACAGCTCTGTGCTCTGGATGGGGTCATGGGCTTTCTAATTCAGATGGAGCTGAAATCAGCCTGCTCTGCTGTCTTACTGCTCACACACTGCTTTTTCTGGTGTGCAGCGAGCACGGGGGCATGAGCATGACCAAACTGTGTCACGTTACTGTTGTGCAGGGCAGTCCCTCCTCAGGAGGAGGAAAGTTTTGCGCTTTCCCACTGGGAAGTTCCTTCAGTTCAGCCTTTGTCTTTCCCTTGACTTTGGCGTGCTTGAGAAAGGTCAGGCTGGAGCCACAGGATCAGGCCAGCAAGATAATGTGTTTTGTCATTGATTTCTAGTGAGAAGTTGTGTTATGAGATTAAACGTCTCAATTTTATTGCATGGTGAGGCAGAGAGAAAACAAGAGCTCTGAAAAGAAAATAGAAGTCGAAGTGATGTGTTTCTGTTGTAAGGTGCTTGTGGCTGGGAATGAACATATCTTGTTTGTTCGGTCCTTTGGAGGTGAACTTTGAGAAGCTGCTTCCTTCCCAGGCTGATAAACAAAGTCAAACCTCATCTGTGTTTAAATCAGTGCCTAATTAATGTGTTTAATTGGCCCACATCTACTAATTCCAGGCTGGCAGGGAATTTATTAAAAAGCTTTTCTAGTTTTAATGGATTGAAACAAGCAAAGCTGCTTAACTGTCTCAGATTAAAGGTGCTAAATAGAGACCAGCAGCGTGGTCCCCCAGCCCAGCAAACATGGGGAGAGGTGGGAGCATCTCATCTGCTTTGCTGGAGCTGCTCTGGGCATCGCTGCTGCCTCTGTCTGTGCAGACAGCTCCTGGTCCCCAAGCAAAGGAGTGAACGTCCGTGGGACATGCAGCACTGGCTGTGGTCCGAGCTCCAACTGTGCTGCCCACCTACCCATGGGTGGCTGATGGCTGAGGATGGGCTTTGGCAGATGTCAGCCCCCTCCCCAGCTTTTGGCTGTGAGGTGCTCCGGCTCTCTGGGACCATCCTGGTGTGCTCTGCTTCTTTCAGTTCTTTTTTAAAACCAAATAGATGTTTTCTTTTGTCTTAGTAAAAGCATCAGCTATTCTGGCTTTAATGCCATTTAATACCCAGATTATAGCCTCACAGTGCCACAGGGTATTTTTAAAGCAACGGATTAATTCATTTCAGAAAAGGATTAGATACCAAGATATGAGTAACAACCAGCTGCAGCTGCCCAGATGAGACCGGGGCTCCAAGCCCTGCTCGTCTGTCCCAGGACAGGCATCACCATTATCTCGGCACAGGGAGCTATCCCTCCTCTCCACACAAGGGGCTGTGGCGACGGCATCTTCTGCACACACAGAGTCCCTGACTGGATCCAGGGTGGACGTAGCAGTGCTTGCTTCTGCCCTATGAATCCATAAATCTTCCTCTTGCTAGCCAAGGCTAACTTCTGTCTGTCCCACAGGCCACACTCAGGGTTACTGGAGGCACAGGAACCTCACAGCTTTCTTTCGGCTCTGGGATTTCCCCGCTGCCTCTCTCCCTGACTCCGTAGCTCGGACAGCTGCAGGCGCTTTGCTCTGCGTTGTAATCTGGAAGCTTGGCAAAATGAAGCACTGGATACAAAGTGATTGCAAAAGCAGGTTGCCTCAGCATGCTCACCATGGATGCAGCTTGCACGTTTCAAAGCCCAGGGCAGGTGACACAGCTCCATGTAAGACTGTGGCAACCACCTTGCCTAGGACCAGCCATGCTAAACCTTGGCTGTGCCACCTCCTGATGCCCCACAGCCCATTAGTGAGCATTCCCCAATTACCCTTCCTACCCGAAACAGGTTCTGTGAGGGGCCGCACAGCCCCATCCGCCCCAGCCCTGCTCCCCCCAGCAGCCTGACCTGCGAGTGGTTGTACATGAAGCGGACCTGGGCTGGAGATGCTGACAATGCTCTTGACAGTTTACGGTCACAAACTCTATTTTCAGCCTAATAAGTTTTTTATACGCTTGGAAAGCTGTCAGCTGAATATCAGCCAGGCACAAAGTACCTGCCATAAAGTGCCTGGACCACAACCAAACGGGAAAGGTGCTGTGCTGCTTTGGCAAGTTCTTGATCTCAGCTGCTTTAGTTGGTTCATTTATCTGGTTTGAGGATCTTGGCTTTAATGATAAAATAATAGGATAAAATAATAATAATAATGTCCCTGCTTAATGATTTGTGGAAATATTTGCTGAGAGCCTGTTAAATCAGAGCTGGCAACCAGCTTGGACTGGGGCTCAGGGTGGGAGGTTGCTGCCAGTGCCAGAGTGGGTTGGTCCCTGTAAGGAGCCACTGGACACCAGTGAGAAAGGAGGGAGGCTTTGGGAATGTGTCTGGAGAAGGGTACTGCTTCTGGGAAGGTTAATCTGGAGATGAGCTGTCATGACTGCAGACTCATCGTAGAAACATGGCCACATCAAACCCTTGGCCAAGTAGAGAGCAGGGCCTGATCCTGTGCGCCCTCAGCTCCCACCAGCAGAGCGGCAGCCTCGTGATGCTATAAATGACTTTTCTCCATCACAACCCACGGGGTTGCCAGGAACATCAAGGGAAGCAGGGGCAAAGGGTCTGGGAATGAATTGCAAGTATGTGAGGCAAGTTTGGAGGGTGCCCTGGTGACAGCTTTGCCCCTGTCCTGCAAGGCAGCCCCTGCCATGGGGATGGGAAAGGCCCTGAACCGCTGTAGGGTTCCCATGGGACACCCCTGGGCAACTGATGGGCTCTGGCATGTTCTGTGGCACATCAGAACCCACATGGCACCTGGTGAGTGCTGCAGCCCCTGCCGGGAGCCTTCAGTGCCAAAGGTGTCTGCCCTCGTTAACCAGGGTCCCATGGCACCCTCCTTCCCACAGGGTGCCATGGGGCAGTGGGTCCCACTTGCAGGGCAGCCCAGGCTGCCTGGGGCAGGAGGCAGCTGCTCCCGACTCCAGCAGCATGGGTATGTGCCTGCCTGGACGTCCTTGAGGGAGGAATGGTCACGGCTCCCATCCCACCAGCAAGCTGGGCCATGCTCCGGGTGAGATTTGACCGTGCCAGCAGCCAGGGCGGTGACCTCGTGGCGCGGGAGCTGTGGCAGCCCTGTCTGTCACCCCGGGGCTCTGCTTCCCAGGCAGACAGTTTACAGCAAATGGCTCGTTTGGATGCTAAAAATAACCCAGTAAGAAACAAATTGGCCTCAGAATTTGAACTGGGGAAAAGTGCATTTATTAGTAAAACTCAAAATGTCCTTTCCTGTCCTGCCTCTGCAGCTCAGGAAACCAGCACTGAGATGCTGATTGAGCTTCCCAGCCAGGCACCAACTTATTTTGAGGTAGTGTTTGATTCCACCAAGATGCATTTTCCTTTCCCTGCTAGTAATGCTCCACGGGCTGGTCCCAGTCACCAGACTCCACTGGCCAGAAGTGATTTCCCAGCCGAGGGAGATGTGAATTGCCCTGTGAAAATGCTCCTGGCTGTGCCATGCCTGAAAGCACGGCAGGTTCCCAGTGTGAGATGAATATAACAAAATGAAAATACTTGTTTTCCCTTGTGGTGAAAGCACCGTGTTGGGGACATATTTCTTCCTCCACCTCAAAATTGCAGATTTTACTAAGTCTTGTTTATATGCAGAGATTTTCCAGCTGCTTCTCTCCAGGCTTTTCTCTGGAAGGATTAATTGGGGAGATGAGATATATCCCCTCTAAATTGCAAATGCAAAGATGCTCCTGTGTGTGCCTGGCCCAGCTGTTTCCTCAGCTCTGGCCCTTTCTCCCCAGCCGGGCTCAGGAGGGGCTGTGCGGTGTCCCTGGGGCACAGCAAACAGCAGCACAGGAATCGCAGCTGTTCCGGGCATCAGGCCGCCAGACCTGCCATGAATCAGTTATAGGGAATCAAATTAACACTTGGCTTTTCTGGAGGCAGGCAAACCACCTGAGCTAAATGGGAAAATAAACCGCAGGCTTCTCTGGGTTCTGAAATAATTTTCTAACTCTTAGGTCCCTTGTTTGAGTGAATCTTGGGGTGCGAGTTGAGGCACTGAGCAGTGACAGGAGACAACGCTTATCTGGGTATCCTCCCAGGGTACCTCCACCCAGGACCCTTGGACAGCCCCAGGCACCTGGATGAGCTGCATCCCAAGGGCTCTCTGCATCCCAGCTCCTCTGTGCTCTCAGCACAGCACTGTGTTGCCATCCCAGCATTGCACACTCTTTTACAGGGGGATTTTTCACTCCACAACCAAGTAACAGTTCATTCAGTGAGAGTGCCTGGCTCTTGGCATCACCAGCATGAAACCTGTCCCTGAGCTCTCCTCTGTGTCAGCATCTTCTCATTGCCATGGGATCTCTCACCCTAAACAGCCTGGACTGGAGGGCACAGTGGTGCTGCAGGCTGGGCTGGGCTGGTAAGAGCTGACTGGGAGCTGTGGTGTGCGATCCTGCCCCACCTCTGCTGGCTGGCACCTCCGCACCAGAACAAAGGCAGCCAGGGCAGAGTTAATCTGTCTCCTGTCCTTGGATGTCCTCTGCCCGGTGTGTCGAAGGAGCCTCTCTGAGGAGGAGCTGTGGTGCTACTGAGAAGACTGGGATCTTTCTGATGCTCCTTAGGGAAAACTTTATGCCCATCAGCCCAAACAAGCAGAAGAATTTCATGCTGGCTGCGCTGTGCCTTGGCACGAAGGACTTTTCAGGGAGCCAGATCTGACCTGAGCATCTCCTGGTCAGGGCAGAGCAGAGGTGTTATGTGAAATTCAAACTATAGTTTCTTCCCGGGCTGCTGAGAAGGCAGCGCAGGTCGTGTTGCATGGAGCAGCTCCCGGGGGGTTTCTCGCTGCCCTGCTCTCTGTGCTGACCCCTGCCTTGGGCAGCACTGATGGCAAGGGGCACAGAGGGCTTGCCTTAGAGGGATGGTCTGAAAAATGGCACATCTGTATCAAGCGTGGGCTCACCGGGGCCCCTGCAGGGTGCAGCCGCAGTCGCTCTGTAGCGCACATACAAATGCGGGTCGCAGCTGCGAGCAGCGCAGTGCCGCTGCCACCGAGCTGCAAGAGCATTCCTCGGCTCTCACTCTGCCCAGGTCCCACGCTGCATGGCATCACCTATTTATAACTGCATGCACTGCAGGAATAATATTAGTCTGATGGCCTCACACAGTCACGCTAAATGTTGTTCTATTTATGTGATTTGCTCTTCCTCACAAGCTGTTGGTCTCCCAGACGCCAAAGCACTCTGCATAGCATAGACAAAGACTCGGGTTTTTATCTCTTATTAAAATTGTCACCAACGGCACCCAGTCCCAGGTAATATTTACCGTTTTTTCCCAGGTCACCGGGAGTAATTGTACCTACTACTCCTTCCTCAGTCTGCTTGATATCCTTGGTAAACAAGGTAACCTGTCAAGTCTGTTGTCCCTGTAGGCAAAGGTACTTTAGCAATGAAATTTTTTTGCCAAAGAAATAAATGCCTCTCACTGAATCTGAGGATGCTGTGACCTTTCATTAGTGACCTGAGTGACTCATCCCTTTTGTGTGCGCACTGCAGCCTCCCACCACGCAGAAAAGCTGCACCACAAAGTCGCTCTGCCTGGTGCCCGGCATAGCGGGGAGCTGAGATCGGGGGAGCCTCCTGCTCATGCTGCTTCTCCTCTGGCTTCACATGTGGTCTTCACACCTCTACCTGGGGGCTCTGGCGTTATGGAGATGCCCTGTTTGCATGACAAGGACCCTGTGGTGCAGTGTCCTGGAGCTGGTTGTGTGTTTGACCCTTTGCACCATCTCAGTCCCACAATGGTGTCCCCAGCTCCCCCAGTCCTGGTCCCAGCAGCAGCTCCCGCTCCCCCAGGCTGTGAAAACCTCTGACCCTCCTACTCCAGCTAACACCTTGAACCTCTGGAGCCAGCAGCTGTTAAACAAAGCCTGGAGCAAGAGGCTTGTCTTACTGCAGCTCTCAGTGCTCGCTCCCACTCCCCACCGCTCGCACATGGGCGCCCCTCGCCCCTCGCTTTGCCGGATGCCTCTGGAAACACAGACCCTGGAAACACGCCGTGTTTAGTCTCTTTTTAGAAGTCTGTGCAAAGTGAAATGAAGAATTAAACAGACTTGAGTCCTATGTGTTTAGCGGCTGCTGATAGAGATATTTTCTTCTCATAGAGTGTTTTGCTTGCCAAGAAAAACAGTTTTGCATTTTAAGGAAAGAAATTGGTTGTACGTCTGTGGATCTGTACGTGTGCCTGTTAACTCTGCCTGAACGGTTCCCCAGGGCTGTCAGCTCAAAAAGTCCTCTTTAAGGTTAACAAATCTTGACTGTTTGCAACAAATCCTCAACCAAGAGGGGTTTGTTTAATGAAGCAAGAAATGTTGCCAAATTTCCAGGCTTGATCCCAATCCCATTAATGTCAGTAGGAGAGTTCTCACCATGTTTGGTTTGTCGGTTGGGTCTAATCTGGGTAAGGGACTGAAAAATCGGATTTGCAGACAAGTTCACTGCTCCACTTCTCTGTGCCAGAGAGTCTGCGGGAGAAGTGGGTGGTACCTGTGGGATTCCTCACAGCTGATTTTAGGCATCTTCAAGTCCAGCAACAGACAACCAAGAGAGGGAAAGAGACACATTCAAATCATCTTGCCAGGATCCTCCAAAAAGTGAAATGAGTTTATTTCTTCCTGCAGAGCTGTCTCACTCCATGAGGATGTGCAGCCTGTGTAGAGGAACCTGACAGTGCTGGAAGGTCTCTGCAGGGGAGGGGAAGGGACCTTGCTCAAAGCCAGATTCTCAGCAGGTGGGTGCTCCTGCAGGTCTTCTGCTCAGTCTCCCTGTGTTTGTGCCAGCCAGGGACTGAGGCTGATGCAACCACGGCACAACAACTCCAGTGGGCACTGACCTCTTCCTGCCAGCAGCAAATGCTTGTGCATGGCCCTGCCAGTGGCTGGCAGAGCTGCTGGGAGAGGGGCAAGGGGGAATATGGCAGCTCCTCACCCTTTATATCACAGAATCACAGAATCGTTATGGTTGGAAAGGACCTCCAGGGTCATCAAGTCCAACCTTTCTCCTAGCATCT